>PVIU01008742.1:0-35747 GCA_004026605.1 Ondatra zibethicus
TGAGCTGAGAGGGGGAAGAGCTAGATTTTGCCCTATTTGAGCCTTCTATCCGCCAATCCGTTTTAAGATAATTCACCCCCTGTAGATGGCACATCAAATAAGCATGGCCTTTTCCCTCACCCTTCCTAAGATGAATAGGCAAATCCCAACTTCCCAAGCCTGAAGTTCAGGGATGAGTGTACCTTCACCTGCAAGAAGGCTGTAGCCCAACCTTCTAGAGAAATGTTGTCAGGATGGGTTGGTTTTTGTATTGTGCACATTTCCATGGCTAATTTTTATTTTATCTTTAAATTTTCATACAAATATATATTATATGTTGAACATATTTTCCCTATGCTTGCATTTTCATATCTCTCATTACTCTCCTTTGACCACCTAGATAATTTTTTCTACTCCCATGCCATATGTACATGTATGCTGTGATTTGATGCATCTGTGTAAGAGCTGGAAACCATAAATGAGAGAAAACTGTCAGTATTTGTCTTTCTGAGGCTGCAAGAAAGTCTGGGTGTGGTGGCCCACACTTTCAATCTCAGTACTTAAGAGGCTGGGCAGGAGCTTTGCCCTGAGCGTGAGGCCAGAGTAGGTCACAAGGAATTTCCAGGCCAGCCTAGGAATATTTAGTGATAGACCAGCAGTTTCTAGAGTTCAAGATAACAGTCTGGATGGAATGAGGTATCATTTGGCATCTAACGGGTTTTCAATAATACTAACTAACAAGGAAAGGGTGTGAACATGTGCATCATCACAGAGGGATGCAATTGGAGAGAAAATACTGAAAAGAGGCTAAACCCAAGAGGAACATACGGGTGATGACAAGGAGAGCCACCAAAGGCTCCCAGAGAAAAGCAATCACATTAGCCCCTCTCCACGCCAGGTGCAAACCAAGGAACCACAGCCAAAGTGCACTGAGAACTCCTTCTGCACTCTTTCCCAGAATAATACATTGAATCCTCACAGCAAGCGGATAGGGAAATGCTCACTCCTTCTGCACTCTTTCCCAGAATAATACATTGAATCCTCACAGCAAGCGGATAGGGAAATGCTCAAAGCATCCACCTTCTGACTATAAAGAAACGGAGACTCAGGTTATGTAAGCTGCCTTATATAATGAAGATAATAAATTACATCTGAACTCAAGTGTGGCATAACACCAAGGTCCTTCATGGAACACATCTTTATGACAAAACTACAGGAGCAGAACCATGTCCAGGGGACTTCAACTAAAAAAGTCAGATCAGAGAACATAGAAATAACTATTTCAAGGGTTATCTTAATCATTTGTGTTACCACATTAAAGCCAATTTTATAACTGCTCTGGACAATTAAATTAAGGTCTTTTCTGGTATTTATTTTGTTCAGTGTTGCCGTGTTAAAGCTGCAAAGAGCCTCCAAGACCATCTGGTTCAAGGCTTTTATTCGATACTATAATGCAGAGTCTTCTGAAGAGAAAGTGACCACAAAGGATCAACCGTGAAAAGCCAGCAGTTTCTACAGAGCTCAAGTTGACAGTCTAGGTGAAATGAGTTAATGCTGTATTCAGTATCTTATAGAATTTCAGCAATATTCAAAAGTATTATTACTTTATCATCTCGGTATCTAAAATAAACTTGGTCTCAAATGCATACAGTCAGGCAGTAACCTCGAAGAATTATGTTAACACAGAAAAAAAAAAGTCTCTAATAAACATGAGCTGTGTATGGAGTTACAGAGCATGGTGAGGTTGATGTTGTCTGGTTACATTTGACCACCCATTTAACTTCTCAACTCTGAAAACGAAGACAATAATTAGCTTAAACGTTTGCACTTTTAAGTACATGTGATTAGCTAAACTTCACGCCCACAGTAAAACTTTTCTTTGTCAAAGAAAGCATGTTACATATGACTCTAGCATATTTTATATTTGATTCATAGTTGTATTAAATCAAAAGAGGAACTAGCTGCCACTATAACTTCAGTAATATCTTACTCTTCTCCTCCTCCTTGAGAATTCTGATCTTAAAATGCATCATGACAGCTAGCAAAGAAGATGAGCCACTAGGTATTTCTTCAAGCCTTTGGCTTCGCATGGCTCTCTATAGCTTTAACTACCTTCTCACAGGATTAATGGCCTTTAACATGACTGAGAGAACTGAACAGTGACACAGAGAGCTTCCACTTTCTGCTGGTTTACATTCCGTTTTCAGAAAGTCATATTCAAACTGCAAACCGATATCTTTGCTTTGTATGGGAACAATAAATTCTGAAATAAATATGAGGCAAAAGAAAAGAATAACACACTTAACAATTTAATGTGAGCGTGCTAACTTCCCCAGATACGTAGAATCCCTGTGCAATTACAGGATTAGGAAACATTCTAGCAGATGTGTCAACAGTGAGGCACAGAGAGATTTGAGTCTTACGTCGTAAGATACCATATCTTGTATTCAAGATACCATGTTAAGGATAAAAGGCAGTTGATTGGCTACAAATTTTACAAAGAACATACAGAAACACTTCTGAGGAGCAAACTGGCGCCTATACTGAATCTGAATCTAAAACCAGAAACACTCTGTTTCTCTAAGTGTGATGAACATTAATGAACAGAGACACCTATGATGGCTCTTCTGGAAGTTAAACAGATTTTACGTTCTGCTACTCAACCATATTTAACCCCTTGCAACCCAGGAACTCCAGTAAGCATGGAGTGGATAATGAGAAGTATTTTAAGTTCTTTTGACCAGCAAGCATTTGTCCACTAAAGCACCCACTGGGTTCACTTAGACTCCCATTGGTCGAAGGAATAGATTTTGGGTATTCTGAATTTAGTGAAAATGTCCGACTTTAAAGGCAAGAGCACTGGGTTCTGAGAAATTAATTGATTCAGCTGCCATATACCAGCCATGTAGACACAGTTTGGATTAGTCCAAGGCCCTGGAGTGCCTAATCTCTGGTTCGTGACAGCCTACCATGAGTCTACCTTTGGTTTCTTTCCTGGCGTGAGCCTATTTTAAACACTGATAGGCTCGGGAAAATAACAACTTTATATAAAGAGAAGAAGAAGAGAAACATCTTGAAAGCAAATCTCATGACCCCTCTTGCAATTCTTCCAACTGGAGACACACCGGGTCCTTCTCTCCACCCAAGTTCAGGAAACAGCGACGGTTTTAGTCATAACACTGTTATTCCTTCAACTCTTAAGCGTCCGAGGAGCTCTTTGGTGATTAGTGGCCGATTTTCTTGCCACGGATCTGAGTGTCATCAGACAGAATGGTAAACACTGATCAGATTAGCCTGGAAAGCATCACGGCAGAGAGAATTTCCTGTTGGTGGAGCTCACTCAACTGTTAGAAAGGACCCATGCTATAGTTGGACTCAAAGCGGGGTTCTCCTGGAAAAGAAGGCAAAGAGAAAGAACTGCAGAGACGGAGTCCTGAATTCTCCACTCCAGATCCATCCATTCACTGGTACCCTGGCTATTACAAAAAGACTGATTACATAGAGCAAATATTGTTCTGTGTTGAAAATTATTGTAATGCTTAAAAAAGAATTGACTTACCTCTCTAGACACCTTACTCAGATACAATCAATGGTCTTCATGTAACCTCTCCCATTGAATATGAGCTGGCAATTATTATGTGACTCTGAAACTAGACCAAGGTGGTTCTCAGAGGCCAGGACTGATCACAAAACCCAAGTGTTAGGCCATAAGCAGTCCAAAATGAGAAATGAAATGACCACCCAATGAGAAAAGAAAGAGTTTAGTCATCGCCACATAGAGAATCTCAAGTGAATACACAGCCTCAACCAAGTCTTTCAAGCTATCCTGAGCTAGAACTGTACAAAAATCAATTCAAAGTGGATCAAAAACCGCAATGTAAGACCTAAAACTCTGAAAATGAGAGAGAGGAACACAAGCTAGAACATGTAAGGGTTTTCTGGAAAAGACTTCAGTAGGATAGAAAATTATCCCAGTTGACAAATAAGATGGTGTGATGTCAGCTTCTACACAGCAAAGGACATAATCAGCAGAGTCAAGACACAGGCTATACAACAGGAGGAGATCTCCACCACCTGTGTGTATGATAGGAGACTGACACCCATATGTATAATGCAAGCCAAAATGCAAGCACCGCAAAATTGTATACTCAAGAAATAGACTAGTACATTGAATAGTTCTTTTTAAAATTTTTATATTGACTTATTTTATGCATATGAGCGTTTTGCCTGAACATATGTATGTGTGCCATGCGTGTGCCTGATACCTGTGGAGATCAGAAGAAAGCATTGTATCCACTAGCTCTGGAGTAACAGATGGTTGTGAGACACCATATGTGTGCTTAGAATTGAACTCAGATCCTCTACAAGAGCAATATCTTAGGCAGGGTTTTAAATGCTGTGGAGACACATCATGACCATGGCAACTCTTATAGAGGAAAACATTTAATTGGGATGGCTTACTTGCAGTTCAGAGGTTTAGTCCGTTATCATTATGATGGGAAGCAAGGCAGCATGAAGGCAGACATGGTGCTGGAACTGAGAGTCCTTACATCTAGATCCAGAGGAAACAGGAAGTGAACTGAAATTCTGGGTGTATCTTGAGAATATATGAGACCTCAAAGCCTGCCTCCCCAGTGACACACATCCTCCAACAAGACCACACCCACTCCAACAAGGCCACACCTCAAATAGTGCCACTCCCTTTGGGGGCCATTTTCTTTCAAACCACCACAAACAATAAATGTTTTTAACTGAGGTACCATCACTCCACATGCCCCCCCCCAATAGGTAGCTCTTAAGGAAGACAACTTTAATCCCAGCAGTTGAGAGACAGGGACAGGAAGATCTCTGAGTTTGAGGCCAATTGGGTTTATATATTGAGTTCCAGGTCAGTCAGGGATACAGTCATTAGAGAAATGTAAACTAAAATTATGTTGAGATTCCATCTAGCAGCAGTCAAGCTGGCTAGCATCCAGATGATAATGGATAACAAATACTACTGAGGAACAGACGCCAAGGAAAGAGGGTCCTGTTCACTATTGGTGAGATGCAACCTTGCACAGTAGCCATGGAAATCAGTTTGAAGGTTCATCAAACGACAATTAAAAGAAAAAACTAAAAGCAGAACTACGATGTGATGAAGCTGCAACATCCCTGGATATATATGCTCAAAGTGTTCTACGCCATCACACCTTAGAGGTACTTGCTCATCCATGTTCACTGCTGCACTACTTAGAAGGCTCAAGATAGGACCAACCTAGATTGATCCATCAATCAATCAAAGATGAAAATACAAAGTATAGTGGTTCTTGCTGACAATCAGGACTCAAGAAGCCAAGGCAGGAGGATTGCTGTGTTTGAAGTCAGCCTGTGCTACATACTGAGGTACGGGTCAGCTTAGGACACAGAGTAAGGTTCTGTCTCAGAAAAGAAAATCTGTCACATAAACACAATAGAGTTTATTCACTTGTAAAGAGGATTCAAATGACAACATTTGCAAAAAATAGATGCAGCTAGATAGAAGTGCTGCTAAGTTAAACAAACCAGACTTAGACAAATAGGATATGTTTCTTTCATATGTGGAATTCATGTTTAAATTCATGTGTATAACATGAAGTAGAGAGGGGACTACGGATGAAGAGGAAGGAAATGTAGGGAATGAGTGGGGGTAACAATATAGGGGGCATAAGAAAGAAGGAAGAACTGTTTCATGAGAGGAAGAGACGTACAAAAGAGAGAAAAGCCACCGGCAGTGCAGTGGTGGGTAAATAAGGAGGAAATGTAATAGCATACATCTGCGAAAATATCACAGTGAACCCCACTTATTTGTATGCTAGCCAAAAGCTTAATGAGTTATAATAATAAAATGAATTAAATAAAACTAACGTTTCAAGTTGCCAAGTTGGGGAACGGGTTATTTAGTATTAGATGACTGGTGCTTTTGTTTTTTTAATGAGCACTGAGTCCAACCTGTGATGCCCATATACTCGTAGGTATGGAGCCATCCACTGGAGCCTGGCCATCCTCCCAGAGGCCACACTCTTGAGGAAAACTGACTCCTCCTTTTCCAGAAACCATCAGTTGTCAATAACTCCTCAGTTTGGTATAGGGATCTATGATCCGCTCTGCTTCCACGCTAGAAAGTTTGGTCTTGTGTGGGTCTTGATGGGCTCACGAGTGTGACACTCCTGTTGTGTCCAGAAGACACTTTCCCTCTGGTTTCCCCAAACCCTGGCTCATACAATATTTTTGAGCCATCTTCCAGAATAGTTCCTGAGTGTTTAGGGAGGTGGTTGCTTATACTGAGGTCCCGTTCACAGTTAAGCACACCCCTGATAGTTGTCCTCTACAATTTGACCAGTTGTAGCTTCTACACTAACCACCATCCACTGCACAAGAAAGTTTCTCTGATGCATTCTGATGGCTGCACTATTCAACAGGTACAGAGATATTAATTTAGTGAGCAGGTTGATACCAAGCCAATTTAGCAGAATAATAGTATATATACCATTATTATTTACATTCAGGGTCTATGAGCTCCCAAACCATGGGCCCTCAGCTAAATTTACAGTACCAGGTACATGCTTCCTCCTAAGAAGTCAGCCTTAAATCCAACCAAAAAGTCATAATTACCCCCCATAATATTCATGCCATTATTGTACCAATGGGCATATCTTGCCATGGTAGTATTATAATAGTACACAGAACTCACAGCTAGGTAAGACTGTTAATTGACTTTTCCCAAGCAGCCTACAGAACACCTTCCATGTCTATGAAACCTAGGTACCAGAGGTTGATTTCTTGTCCATGTTAACTTGATTCCTTCATGTCCTGTGTCCAAAGTGTATGGTGTCTTCAGCAATAGGCTCTTGCCATCAAGTTTCCGTAGACATCTGAGAGCAATGGCAATATCCTATATCATTTAGAGGGCTTCTGAGCACCCTGGGCCAAAAATTAAATGAAACTACCCCACACCTGGAATTTGGGGTTTTCATTTGGCAATCTATAGCTTCCGGGAGAAGTATTAGTCCCTGTGCAGGTGTCCTAGTTAGGGTTACTATTGCTGTGATGAAGCACCATGGCCAAAGCAACTTGGGGAGGACAGGGTTTGTTCAGCTTATGCTTCCTCGGTGCTTTCAATCATCAAAGGAAGTCTGGACAGGAACTTGAGCTCTGTATCATCTCCTGGAAGCAAGAGCTGCTATAGAGGCCACAAAGGAGTGCTGCTTACTGGCTTGCTCATCATGGCTTACTCAGTCTGTTTTCTTATAGAACCCAGGACCACCATCCCAGAGATGCCACCACCCACAGTGAGCTGGACCCTTCCCCATCAATCACTAACTAAGAAAATGCCGTACAGCCTTGTCTACCTCCCGATCTTACAGAGGCATTTTCTGAATTGATGTCCCCTCCTCTCAGGTAACTTTAGCTTGTGTCAAGATGACATAAAACTATTCAGAACAGCACGGTAACCCAAATTAAACACTTTTATGTGAAGTATATACACGCACATAAACATATATATGCATATGTATATATAATAATAAATTTCCATACGACTTTTTCAAACATTCTTAGTGTTAGTTGCCCCTCAACAACTCCTATCTCTGCCCTCCTCTTCTCTCCATTTAGATGTCCCTCATTATTCCCCTTTTCCATCAATTCATTTTTAAAGTATTTGATTTACAATGTTCTTTTGTTCTGATACTGTTTAAAAAAACTACAAGTCCATTAGAACACAATACGTGGGTAAAACTCCACCTGTGTTCCCACAGTCATTCGTATTTGGCTCAGGCATACATTGTCTTCTACTCCCTTTGAGATAAGATATGTCTTTTCTACAATGGCAATGGTAAAATGATAAAACGGGATTCTTTTTGGAACCAGGTAGAGACAAAAGCCAAATAGATTTAACATGTGGAGGTAAATGCCACAAAAGTTTCAAGTGCCTTGAACGTCCTGAGCTGAGATGGACTTTAAGAAAAAGGCTCACTAATGAAGGAGTTCTTGAGTAGCAGGAACTGTCACCTGATAGAATAGATTATGACATAAGACAGTCTTAGCTATGTGTTTGCTCTGACCAATTACAGCAAAGAAAATATAAACCTAAAATTTTTTTTGAAAAATCAAGACTTGCTGGTGTTGAAAATTTCTAGCCTTTCCAGAGGCTAATTCCAAAGTTGAGAAATGCCTCCTGAGCAATGATTAAACCAAGGCAACCAGAAAATAGGGCCCATGATGCTCAAGTGTTACAGTAAATGCTTTTGTTAAATTTTGATGCCCTACACAGCAATCCCTTGTTAAGACCTTGAGTCTGAAAGATGAGACCTTTTTAGTGCAAGAGTATAAACGAGAGTTCTTTTCAATAACATAGACACTATAGCTCATGTTTATGAAGCACCTATTTTGAAAATATATTCTCTGCATTTCACAAATTTGATCATTTCAACACTGGGAATTAGAAAATATCTGAACTCAATGCTCAGAAAGATGGGCATTTGCCCACTAGCTGATAACTGTGTGTAGGAGGAGGGTCCACTTGTTCATCCCAGCTGCCCAGAACCAAAATAACCACACAGAAACTATATAATAAAACACTGCTTTGCCCATTAGCTCTAGCTTCTTATTGGCTAACTCCTACATCTTAATTTAACCTATTTCTATTAATCTGTATATCACCATGAGGTCATGGCCTACCAGCAAAGTTCTAGCATGTCTATCTCTGGCGCTTGTTCCATGGCGTCCCCTGACTCTGCCTTCTTCCTCCCAGCATTTAGTGCCATCTTCCCCACCTAAGTTCTGCCCTATCAACAGGCCAAGGCAGTTTCTTTATTATTAATCACAGCACACAGAGGGGACTCCCACATCAACTGTGTCATAAAGGACTGAGCGGACTCCCCATTGAGTATCCTTTTTCTATCATCTAGCCAATTCATTTAGTGAATGGCGATGTCTTGGAGGTGGTGGTTGCTTGCTGTGTGTATGTGTCTCCAAGCCATGGTACCCCTATGGAGATCAGAGCATAGGAATGGGCTCTCTCTTTCCACCATATGGATCTCAGAGAAGAAACTCAATTTGTCAGACATGGAGTTAGAGTCTTTTCCTGCTGCACCATCCCACTAGCCTTGGGATACATACTATTTAAAATTAAATTATTTCATTTGTTTGGAATCCCAATCACAGTTTCTCCTCCCTTTTTTCCTCCTGTTACCTCTACAGACCCCCATGCCATCCTCTTCTCTGTCTCTGTTCAGAAAGAGGTAGGCAGGCCTTGGAGGTGATTTTTCAAGGCACAGAAAGCAGAAAATGTCCAAATACATCGGTATATAGATGTTTAAACCCTTTCTTTTATAAGTCATACTTTTCTTTGAACAAATCCTTATTATTATCCTCATTTTCCTAGTTAGTTTTAATTTTGTTTGTTTGCTTATCTTTTTTGTTTTGCTCTACCTTTTGTTTTTATTTTTGTTGCTTTCAAGACAAAGTTTCTCTGTGTAGCACTGGCTGTCCTAGAACTCACTGTAGATCAGGCTGACCTCAAACACAGAGATCTGCCTGCCTCTGCCTTCCAAGTGCTGACTACCTCACAGTTTTAATAGGCACCACCTACAGTCACCGTAGAGTAAAGTCTCTGTTGAGGAAGTACCTAGATCAGATTGGCCTTTGGGCATGTCTATGGAGACTGTTATAAAAGGGTCAAGCTCACTGTCGGTGGTCCTGGCCTGTAGAACAAAGATAGCCAGATGAGAGGCAGAGTCAGGTGGATCTCTGAGTTTGGGGCAAGCCTGGTCTACAGAGTTCCAGGACAATCAAGGCTACCCAGATCAGAAGTGGAAGCTAGGTGTTGGACTCTGAGCTATAGAACTTGGATTTACACTGCTAGATATTGGGCTTGCTTTTATTTGATTACTTTAATGCCCCAGTTCTTCTATTTTGGAATAAGGAAGTATTTAACTTGGTTTTTGGTTTTATATGAGCTCAGAGTTAAGAGACTTTGAACTTTTAAAGAGACATTGAATCTTGAAAGCATTTGCATTTTTTAAAAGTTGTGGGACTTTTAAAGTTGTACTGTGTTTTATATTTTATCTAGGGGACAAGGAATTAAAAGTCAACAGTTTAAAACTGGCGTGTTTATTCTTCAAGTTGACAAAAGGTAGAGTGTCCTATCTACCTACAATTGTCAACTTAACATAGACCAGAGTCATCTGAGAAGAAACCCTCTACTGAGGAATTCCCTGAGTTAGAGTGGCCTGTGAGAATGTCTACAAGGGATTGTCTTAACCATAAATTGATGTCATCCATCAGCAGGTGGTCCTGGACTATCTTAAGTATGATGTCTAACCGTCAACCTGTGTGTGAACAAACAAAAAAAGCAAGACAGTGGGGGTACTAGCAGGAAGCATTCCTGCCCGTTCCTGCCTCCAGGTTCCATCAATGATGAACTGAGATCTGGAATTGTATGCCAAATAAACCCTTTACCCCCTAAGTCACTTTGGGTCAGGATGTTTCATTGCAGCAACAGAAAGCAAACTAGAACACTCACTATCCAGGTCTAGGGGCCACATATGCAATGACTATTTTCACCACGCTTAACCTGGAACAGAGCAGGACGTTCTCCGTCTCAAAGACAAACATTTTATGAGACAGTTGTGCACCGTGAAGAACAGACCACAGCAAGAAGTTCCAGCAAAGACTTTGTTTTTTCTTCGAAACCGCCCTTGAATTTGCTTCAAAAGAAAAGCTTTTTAAAAGTACATTGAAGATATAAACACAAGAAGAAAACTTGCCAGATTTATGGATGTTGTTTTGTGATACTGTCGTGTATTTTTAACATGTTTCAGATTCTCGTGATAAACGACTGCTCACACACAGTTCTCAGCTCAGGAGCCTCTAGAACGGAGCATCCCTGGCTTCCCGTCCTTTGTCAGATTCTCTCTTTTTAAGGTCCCCCCCAAAGTACATGAACTTCCTCCTTTCTCCTGTCTGAAGTTCTTCCCTCCTCCCGCTCCTGACTGGCAATCCAACCAATCACCGAATTCAGCAAAACAAAGGACTTCACAAGCAACAGGAACCCCTCCTCCTTCTGAAGCAGTTTTGTGAGCACCTTTTGTTCTTGCTTACTTTGAGGGCTTAATCCCCAGCCAAAGTGGCTTATCGAAGTAATTCTCCCAAACACACGCAGCGCCTTCCTTGAGAGGAACGCGGCTGAATAAAATTTTCTCCGTCTTGTTACACTTATTATTGGGAATTTCTTTGCACTTTGTTCAAAGAAGCCAGCCACTGAAACTTGATTTTGAGGACTCAAGCCCATATTCAACAGTCTCTGAAAGGAGTGGTTAATTCTATTTGAGTTTCACTCCACAGCCCCATTCAAAACAGGTTGTGTGTATCTAAGAATAAATGGGGTTACCACACAAGAGGTTTATTATCAGTGCTAAGCTGCTGGAAGCAACTCCCTCTACTTAATACTAAGAGGAGGGCAGAAAAGGGGGGACTCCAGGCCTTGATGAATGCAGAGAGGAGGTGAAAGAGGAAGAAGGGAATGGACAAAAAGAAGGAAAGGGGCGAATGAGGGCCATTTGAAAAGCCACTGTCACCGTTCACATCACTCAATGCTCTTTGCTGCACCAGTTCAAAAGACGAAAACAGTATCCGTGCAAATCAGAATCAGCTTTGCTTTCTTCCCCTTCTTCCCTAAACCTTTACCCTCCTTCACTATCGTCATTTAGGCTGTGTTTCAGTTTTCACTTAGTCGGTGACACGTTGAGGTTTTACTGCCTCCCTTAATTAAAAAAGAGTGAACTCAGTCCCACAGACAAGAGGACTTGAACAGGGACCAACAATGCCTTCCTTCTCTGCCGAGGGTAAGGATTTGATGTTAAAATTAGCTTGGGCCACCCTTTCTTCGTGATTTTTGTGAAATCCTCCGGGGTTTTGTTTTGATTTTGGGTTTTTGGTGTTTTTTATTTGGTGGGAGGGAGGTGTTGGCTTTGGTTTTTCCTTCTGCTCTAGATGAACAAAAACACCACAAAACTGGGGACTGCTCTCTGGAAGGGAAGTAAGAGCCGATTTTGTCACCAACCCCCTGAAATAAGGTGGCCTGACGGTTCTCACGTTGTCAAATGGCCATCTGACTCTTCGCATCTCAAGAGTCAAGCACGGTGACTCCAGCTGAAGCCCTCTGGCTAAGAGTGGTCTTCTGAGGCTGTAATATCTCTGGATGAAAGTCAATAAGTGAAACTCGCTTTCGATTGCGCTCCTGGATTAGAGCCAGGCAAGGCTCGCCAATTCAAGCTGCTTCCAACGAGAACTGGACTTATCCAGTTCGGAGAATTCACCCTCTCCTTGTCTGACCTCTGTGACTCCTTCCAGGAAACGGCAAAGAACCACTGGGATTGGGGAGACCACCAGTTTTCTACTACTTGTGCAAATTAAAACGACTCCCCCTCCACCACCATTTCCCTTTAAATGGAAAAGAAGCAAAATGTCCACCGCCTGCCCAAACAGCGTGTCCTGCCTTTCGCTGACTCTCTTTGCTTGCTTTACTCCTTATTTTTGCCAAAAATTTCCTCCAAGCAATTACATTTCTTGACCTGGAAAAAGTTGTAACTCTCTTTGTCGTTTGCATTTGATCACCCAAGTGGATTAATGTGGGCGTGTTAAATGGTTGGAAGGAGTCATTTTCCCTGCCAAGTTCTCTCAATCATCCTTTTGATTTCAGTCTCTCTCCCCACTTATATGTGGGTGGCACGCACATGTGTGCATGTGTGTGCGTGTGTGTGTGTGCATGCGTGTACGTGTGTTCCTTCACACACATTGGTTTCCTTTTTGCAACACATTCCTTTTGCGAGCCTAGAGTAAGCCCACGTGTGAAAGAAAGAGCTAAGCAAATGTATATAGCTTCGTGTCAATCTGATATGGGGGGACACAGGAGGAGCCAGCTGTGTATGTTTATTTTCCTTTTGATCTGAGTAGAACAACTGATTCCTCTCCCCTCCACCCACCCCCCCGGGGAGAAGAGGGGAATCTCTGATTTTAGGACTAAAATTAAAGTTAGAGTACTAAGGAGGGGGTAGTGTCTGGAAGTTGTCGTCCCCAAAACCACATCTATGAGAGACCTCACCTGCAATTTATGCGCTATTACGCCAAGATCCCCTTGATCTCCTGGGCATTAAGTCTCCACTCTCATTCCCTAAAGATTTCTAGCAGTAATAATGATAAATTCTTAGGAAGAGAAATTGTCTTAAATAAAGTCAATAAAGCCTTCATACACAGCCCTCTGTATTAAGCTTCAGAGTACAGAGAAACAATGCACACTGTTACCTGTATGTCCCTGTAAAGTCACCGGATCCTAGGACATTCCATCATCGTGAGCCTTGTTAACAGTCTAGGCAAATGAAAAATAGATTGTTGTTTTAAGTGCCAACTCTAACTAATTCCTAATGACTATCTGAACAACTGTCCTGAAAGGGGACTAGAGCCCCATTCAGAGAAATTTCTGAGCTCAATTAGTGATGTCTGAGAAGGGCAGGAGTGGCAGCATTGATCCTGCCTCTTATTTATTTTGGCAAGATGACTGCAAGGACTAACAGAGCCTTTACATCAACATTTCAGATTCTGCCAAGTCCAAAAGTTCTGTGTGTTTTCTGAGGAAGGATATCTCAAGTGTTTGCCACTTGATATGCCGTGTTTCTGTTCGTAACAACTAGCCAGTCTCTCCAGCAACCCAGGAACACGGCTGTGATCATTTCTTATATTAGCTCTCTAAATCTTTACAACAACACAGTTAGGTGGGTGGGGTTCCTGTTTTCTTTAATTTATTGTTTTATTTTGTGTACATGGGTGTCTTGCCTGTGTGTATGTCTGTGCACCATGTGTGTGCCTAGTGTCCATGCAAGCCAGGAGAGAGCATCAATTCCTCTGGAACTGGAGTTACAGATGGTTGTAAGCCACCTTGTGGGTGCTAGGAATCAAACCTGGGTCCTCTGCAAGAGCAGACAGTGCTCTGGACTGCTAAGCACCCCTCCAGCACCACCTTTCCATTTTACAGATGACAATATACAGGGTCGGAAATTGTCTGTAAATTGCCCAAGGTCTCACAGGCAATTTACAGGTGAACTCAAGAGCTTACCTTCAAGTGTTGGGAATATGGTACTCTCTTTCCCTAGATTTCAAAAGTGCAGAGTCCAGAATGCTGAGAAGACACAATCCTGTTGTTTTAAGCCAACAAGTTCAGGCAATTTGTTACATCAGCCCTAGAAAAACAAACAAACAAACAAAGTAACCACATGCCAAACAATAATGTCCCCAAAACATTACAAAACAGAGGAATATCAGAGAAGCCTTAGACGGAAACTCCAGAGACCTTCCTGTCTCCACCTCCCTAGCACTGGGATTGCAAGCACAAGACACCGCACCCAGCGTTTAAGGGGGAATCATACTCTAGTCCTCCTGCTTTCAAGGCAAGCATTTCATTTCATTTTCATTTGGGGCTAATGTCCTAGGAAAGTAGTAAAATTGGCCATGTGTACTTTAAATGTGGGCATTAATGGTGGTGGGGAGAAAGAAATGTTTGCTGGGCAACAGTTCAAACCAAAAAAAAAAAGAAAAAAAAAGAAAAAAAAAGCAGCTCTCTTTCAGGGAACCTCTTATTCATACAGTTTGACCTCAAGCCTGGAGTTAGGCTCAGAAGAATAATGGTTCTGTTTGCCTGAGCAGTCACGACCTGTTTCTTCTAATTGAGACACATACTCCACTCTGCATCACATGAAGAACAGAGAGACGTGAAGGAGGGATGAAAAATGAAGCGCTTTTAAAATTACCTAATCCCATTTGTTTTGCTTCCCAGATGTTACCAGCCACTTCTACTCAGAGCTTGATGTGGTAAATACCATCTATTTATTTTGTGCTGACAGACTGAAATTATTTGTAAGGCCATTTCTGTGATTAAAAGTCCAGGAAACTGCCATAAATTACTAGGCAGAATCATCCATTTGCAAATATCATAAATAAATACCATGATGTTACCCTTTTCCAGCAACCCTAGGAAGCAAGCGAACGGCTGACCCACACCTCTTGGTTGAATGACACCTTCTACTCTAGCTGGAAGGACTGGACATGTTCTCTATGGGAATGAGGCCTTTTATTCTGTTGGAAGGTCTGAGTCTGTGCTCTAAAAGGAATGAGACCTTCTGCTCTGTCTGCAGGACTTGGTTTTATTCTCTATGGTAAATGAGACCTTTATCCTAGCAGGAGGGCTTGGCTAATCCTTGCAGGGATTGAGAGTTTTTACCCTAGCTGGAGGGCCTGGCTAATCCCTATAGGAATTGAGAGTTTCCATTCTAGCAAGGGGGCCTGGGTAGGCCCTACAGTGATTGAGAGTTTTTATTCTAGCTGGAGGGCTTGGCTAGTCCCTACAGGTACTGAGAGCTTCTGCCCTAGCTGGAGGGCCTGGCTGATCCCTACAGGGTTTGGGAAGTTCCATTCTAGCTGAAAGGCCTGGTTGGTCTCTGTAACGAGCCGGGCCTTCCATTTTTTCTGCAGGGCCAGGGTGCGTGCCTGTGTGCTTTATCGTGAGCAAGGCTGTCTGCTTATGTTGGAGGGCCTGGTTGTTCTCTAGGACTTGCCTAAGAAAATGCCATAATGCTGTACCTTAAATATTAGTAATCAAATACCAGTAGTCACTGTCTAGGCTCCAGTATTCTCTTTCTGGAATTTCTAATCTTTACAAACTTTGCTCTGACAGTAGACACTGAGAATGGGGTGGCCTCCCAGCTTCCATATTCACTGCCCAGATCATATACAGAAAGTAACTAAAAGTCTCTCAGCTTTAGCTTCTATGTGAAGAGGAATAATGATACTGGATCCTTCACACAATTGTAAGAAGTAAATTAATGAGCATATATAAATCATTTAGAATTGTGCTTGGCAAGTAAATAATGTTCACTACTGTTATTCTTCCATGTATTTCTTGATTGAAAGGGAACTTGACTTATCTTGTCCTGTTTTATGTAATTTATAAAATGAGAATCATAAAAGAGAGGGGAGAGAGAAGAAAGGGAAGAGGAAGAAAAAGAGGTGAAAAGAGAAGAGGAGAGTAGGAAGGGAAGGAGAGGAGGGGAAAGAAGAGAAGGAGAAAGGAGGGGAGAGGAGGAGAGGGAAGAGGAGGGAGGAGAGGAGAGGAGAGGAAGGGAGAGGAGGAGAGGGGAGGAGAGAGGAGGGAAGGGGAGGAGAGGGAAGGGGAAAAGAGGAAAGGAGAGGAGAGGCAGGAAGGGAGAGGAGGGGAGGAGAGGAGAGGCCAGTAATCCAGGTCTATGTGGCATCTGACAAAGTAAAAGACCAGGATAAATCCAGACCCCCTAGCAGGAAGAGTAGAGCCAAAAATCTAGGTTAGCTGGTTCCGTAACTCTGTTCCAGGAACTAGCTGACCATAAAGTTAGATTACAATCTTGAGAACAATCTTGAGAAAAGGGAATTTACCCCCTTGTGATTATCACTGGTATTTTCGGAATTTTCCAGTGATCACTGGTATTTTCGGAATTTTCCAATGACGCCCTCCCTACCCCCTTTGGGTTGTGGTTTCATTTCTTCCCTTAAATACCCCATCTCCCAGCTCCTCGGGGTCGAACTCCTCCCCTGCATGGGATATGAGTCTCAGCCCCAGCACGCTGGTTCCTGTCAATAAACCTCGTGTGATTGCAGCAAGGATGGTCTCTCGTGAGTTCTTGGGGGAATCGTGTTATCCCGAGACTTGAGTAAGAGTCACCCAACTCGGGGGATCTTTCAGAGGAACACTGCTTATTAGCTTGGCTTGCTCAGCCTACCTCCTTATACAACTCAGGACCAGAATCCCTGCCCAGGGATGGCACCACCCACAGTGGGCTACACCCTCTCATATCAATCATTAATGCATAAAATCCTCCCCTACAGATAAGCCACAGGACATCTGATGGAGGCACCTCCTTGACGGAGATTCCTTCATCCCGAATATGCCTATATTTGTGTCAAGGAACGAAAGCTAACCAATACTCCAGGCTTTCAGACAATTACTGGACAATCTACAAGTAGGCTCTACTTCTTAAAGGTTCCATTACCTCCCACTAGAACTATGAGCTACTGATCAAGCCTTCATAGGACATTGAGAACACTTTTCTGTACTGTAGGCAACCCTCAAAAGCAGACAAAGGCAAACACTTAAATGCAGTTATTTTTTTGCTTGGTGATGTAATCGTGCACTCATTTGGGTATACACACGTGTGGAAGCCAGATGTCAATTCCAAGTGTCTCCTATTACTCCTCTACACCATACTTTTTGAGATAGGGTCTCACCAAGAAAGAAGAAATAAACATAACTTTATCTGCTCCTATTGTTCATCAGTCAAGGACTGTTTCACGTACAGAAACCTTCTGTGAACGTTTGAGTTGTATCTGCATGAAAGATAAACAATTTCTAAGAGAGTATCATTCTGCTAGCTAGATTTTTTTTTGCCAGCTTTACACAAGCTAGAGTCTTCTGGGAAGAGGAACCTCAACTGAGAAATGCTTCCACAAGATTGGATTCTAGACAAGTCTATCAAGAATTTTCCTTAATAACAATTGGCATGGGAGGGCTCTAGCCATACATAGTGCCCCCACTGGGCATGTCATCCTGGTTTGTTTAAAAAAAAAAAACAAAAAGAGCAAGTTGAGAAAGCAGCATTCTTCCATGGGCTCTGCTTTAGTTCCTGCCATTAATTCTCACCCTGCCTGCCTTCCCTTCCTGGTGGACTATGATCTGGAATGTGTGAGGCAAATAAACTTTTCAACCCCAAGTTGCCTATTGTTAGAGTCTATCACAGCAATAGAAAGATAAATAGAATACCCATGCTGCATCCATGAGAAAGACTTAGCAACCTATGACGCTGGTAAAATCTATGCCCAACTGGTTGTTGATAGCAGTGACTGGAATAAGACATAAAGCCAAAATGATACTAAGTTGTGACCAGTCCTCACTGAGACCTGAAGAGGATAAAATGTATTTAGAGGCTAGGCCAGGTGGCATACACCTTTAATCCCAGTACTCTGAAGGCAAAGATAACGGCAGGTGGATCTGTGAGTTCGAGACCAGCCTGGTGCACATAGTGAGGTCTGGCCCAGCCAAGGCTACATAGTGAAATCCTGTTTCAAAACAACAAGGACAAAACAGGTGAATTTAGACCCCTGGAGCTGTTCTTTATCCTGAAACCCTGGTCAAGCCCATGACTGTAGGCAATTAGAACTTAATTACTCCTTGGCTTCTGACTCAAAACATCGAGCCAAAGGAGTACTCCTAAAGTCAATATCCCAACCTCATGCCCTGACCTCACTCATTGTCATTCTTGACTTCAATGTCAAAGAATCTTAAGGTTGAAGTTTTAAAGAAATTCTCATCATATTCGCCCTGAGCCCAAGCAGATGCCTAGGTGATGCTGAGACATTCCTAGGAAATGATACTACAGCTCCTCTCAAGACCATTCTTCCTTTCTCAGATGCTTCTCTCAGAGAAACACTATGACCTCTGACTAAGCAACAGGGAAGTAACTCACCTCACTCAGTTGATGTGCAGCCCCGATTTTATTTGACTACATTGTGACACTAAGCGAGAGAATTAATCCGACTCTGGGACAAGCTGGAGAATGCCTCAGTTATCTGTTACAACTGAATATCAAAAGATTTTTATCTTCATCTCTTAAAAAGATGGGAAATAGAACATTGAAGGGCGAATAAATTTATGTCATGTGCCCAATATCGTATTGTTCTACACAAAAACACCGCAGTAGCACTGAGGAGGCAACGTGGCAGTAATTTACTATCATTCTCCAGGATTCACCCATTTTTAAGCAAGTATTAGTCTAGTGAATCAGTTGGAACTATGACAGGAATCACCCAGGAATTTTTACTTCCTACCATATCAAGCACGGCAGCATTTTCAGTCATTTCAATACAGCCTTCCCTTTGTGGGCAAAGATTCATGGTGCATTCTGAATGTTTTCACGATTTGCTTGATTCTAGGGAGACAAAACACAAGTTATACAAAACAGACTTATTACTTCCAACTGAAACCTAGGATTCACTACAAGCAGGTTTGTATGTGGAGTTTTCCTGACCTGCAGCTGCTTTCAAATAAACACACTGAGGCTTATATCAATTATAAATGCTCAGCCAGTAACTCAGGTTTATTACTGACTAGCTCTTACATTTTAAGTTAACCTATATTTCTTATTTACGCTCTGCCACATGGTGGTAGCTTTATTAGCATGACATGATCATCTCCTGCTCCCTCTACATCTGCCTGGCATCTCCAGTCACTGCCCTCTTCCTCGCTGCATTTTCTGTTCAGCTATTGGCCAGTCAGGTTCTTTATTAAGCCAATCACAGAGACATATATTCATACTTTGTAAAGAAACATTCCACAGCATTTCCCTCTTTTGTCTAACCCTAACCCTCATGTCTCAAGTAAACTTCTAAATATTTCATCAGCATTATCTTAGTTAGGGTTTCTATTGCTGTGAAAAGACACCATAACCACAGAAACTCTTATAAAGGAAAACATCTAATTGAGGTGGCAGCTTACAATTTCAGAGGTTTAGTCCATTATCATCAGAGCAGGGAGCATGAAATGGCATGCAGGCAGACACGTAGTTGGATATATCTTTATCATAACAGGAAGTCAACTGAGACACTGGACAGTATCCTGAGCATAGAAAGCCTCAAAGCCCGCCCCAACAGTGACACACTTCCTCTAACAAGGCCATACCAATTCCAACAAAGCCACATCTCCTCATAGTGCCATTCTCTATGAGCTTAGAGAGTCAATTGCTTTCAAACTACCAATGGATGTTCTACTGCACTAGTTGATGACACTAGAAAATATCCCTAGGAATTAAAGTATTGAATTATATCTCAAGGTATTCTATCCCAAGAAATAAAACTTGAAGAGCAATCTCCTTCTGGAGGAACTGGAATAAGACCTAGACATCTCAGGATGTTATATCCCACCACACTCTACAACTGTTCTTAAGAGTGACAGCTAATTGACCATGTCTTTTGCTTTACAGAAGCTTTTCAGCTTCAGGAGGTCCCATTTATTAATTGTTTCTCTCAGTGTCTCTGCTACTGGGGTTATATTTAGAAAGTGGTCTACTATGCCAATGCGTTCAAGTGTACTTCCCACTTTCTTGTCAGTGAGGTTCAGTGTGGCTGGCTTTATGTTGAGGTCTTTGATCCATTTGGACTTGAGTTTTGTGCATGGTGATATATATGAATCTATTTTCATTCTTCTACATGTTGGTATCCAGTTATATCAACAAGACAAAAATGGCAGCCTAGAGAATGGGAAAAGATCCTCACCAGCCCCACATCAGACAGAGGTCTGATCTCCAAAATATACAAAGAACTCAATAAATTGGTCATCGAAAGAACAAATAATCCAATATAAAAATGGTGTACAGACCTAAACAGAGAACTCTCAATAGAGGAATCTAAAATGGCTGAAAAACACTTAAGGAAATGGTCAACATCCTTAGTTATCAGAGAAACACAAATCCAAACAACTCTAAGATTCCATCTTACATCTGTAAGAATGGCCAAGATAAAAAACACTGATGACAACTTATGCTGGAGAAGTTGTGGGATAAAGGGAACAGTCATGTATTGCTGGTGGGAATGCAAGCTGGTACAGCCCCTTTGGATATCAGTGTGGCAATTTCTCAAGAAGGTTGTTAGCAAACAACCTTCCTCAAGACCCAGCAATACCACTTTTGGGTATATATCCAAAGGATGCTCAACTGTACCACAAGGACATCTGCTCAGCTATGTTCATAGTAGCATTGTTTGTCATAGCCAGAACCCGGAAACAACCTAAATGCCCCTCGGCCAAAGAATGGATAAGGAAAATGTGGAACATTTAAACAATGGAGTACTACACAGCAGAAAAAAATAATGACATCTTGAAATTTATGGGCAAATGGATGGATCTAGAAACTATCATTTTGAGTGAGGTAACCCAGACCCAGAAAGACAATTATCACATGTACTCACTCATAAGTGGCTTTTAAACATAAAGCAAAGAAACCCAGCCTACAAATCATAATTCCAAAGAACCTAGACAACAACGAGGACCTTAAGAGAGACATACATAGATCTAATCTACATGGGAAGTAGTAAAAGACAAGATCTCCAGAGTAAATTGGGAGTATGGGGACCATAGGGGAGGGTTGAAGGGGAGGGGAGAGGCGGGGGGGGGAGCAGAGAAAAATGTAGAGCTCAATAAAATCAATAAAAAGAAAGAGCTACAGCTAGAAGAAAAAAAACTGAGTTGGTACAAGTTCTCAGTTGTAAAATATAATTATTATGTGGCTGTCTTTCCTGTCTTTTTCCACTAGTTTAAGAAAAACATACATATGTTACGTTTTGAGATTTTTTTACTCACCTTAAACTAATTTTTGTATTAAAGGGTATTCTAGTTATTGCATAATTACTAAATGCAAAATACATTACACAAATGCAACTTAAACTTGAAATTTCAAAGCTGAAGGCATAACAACCAAGAAGTCCACAGCTCAGAATTCAGTGCTCAGTGAAGCTCTCTGACTCTGTTGCCTGCTTTTGGGACCCATTCCTCTTGCCAAATTGCCTCATCCAACCTTGGTAGAGGAGGGGGTATCTGATCTCACTGCAGCTTGATATACCATGACTGACTGGTATCCATTGAATGCTTGCCTGTATCTGAAGAGAAACAGTAGAGAGGGAGTGGATGGGGTTGGGGAGGGTAGGTGGGTGGGTGGGGGAGTGGGAAGAGTTGAGGGAGGGAAAGCTTTGGGTTAGGATGTAAAGTAAATAAATTAAAAGGGGTGAAAATAATCCAATGCTCAGAACAGGCGGTAGGATCATCTACCTCTCAGGCCTACAAAATACATGGGGTGAGCAGGCTATGCGGGGCATCAGCAGGGTAAGCCATTGCTCTGTAGGTGTATACTCACACTGGGCATCAGAGACCCACACAGAGGCTGTCACTGCTCAGAAACATAAGGCTTACCTTATAAAGAGGAGGCTTACTGTACAGATAAGCTGAAGATTTGAGTTTTGCAAGAAAATTTACATTGTTAGAACTCACAGCTTTGAAAATCGAACAAAATTCTTCTGAATTCCTGATTTAGTACGCTTGCACCCAGTGTGTGGAGCCTCTCTACTAGAAATGGCTGAGATTCCGGCTAAGAGACTAAGAGTAGTTCAATAGCAGAATGCTTGCCTACATATGTCAGATCCCATGTTCAGTCCCCAGTGGGTGGGTGGAAATGGAGGGAGAGACACGGAGGAAGTGGGTGAGATTCCAGCAACGAGATAGAAGGTAGATCAGACAACAAAAAGACTCTTCCCAACTTTACAAAATACTCTTGCATGAAAAGTCACTGCAAATTTAGTGGCAGAAAACAATAAGAATTGTATTATGCTCGGTATTCAGGAGTCAAAAATGAACACAGAGATGGCCTCTCTGTGTGCTCTAAGATATGGTCTGGAGCATCTGATAGGGAGAGACACACACTCGGGGAGATGAAGCACTGGAGGCTAGAACCCTCGGCAGCTTCTCATCATGACCAGTGTCTGGTACGTAGACGGGGGTGTCTCAAATGTCTGTGGTTAGCTAGAGCTGTCCCCTCAGTGCTTGCACAAGCTGCCACTCCATATGCCCCGGGGTTCTGAATGGTACGGTGACATCTGCACACTCAGACTCCTGTCACGGTTGGTCCAGAAGTCCAGGAGCAAGTGTCTGGTAAACAAGGAAGAGCATCTGTACTCTTGCTTCAAAAGTCACTTGGTGTCACTTGTATCTTATCTATTCATTGAGGCAGTCCCAAACCCACCTAGATTTAAGAGGTTGGTGTGTGGGGATGTACGACAGTTTTCAACCTGAAAATACTCAGAGAATTTGAATCCCATTTTATATATATATATGATAATAAAGTAAAAATTTGGGGTGATATGTTGAAAAGCTGATGTTCCAGTATCAGAAAGAGCTGCTTCCAATCTGGTTCTTCTTTGTTCAAGTTGGCACTGAAAAAGTTATTTAATGTCATTGGTCCCCAATTACCAGATCAGAAGTGGTGAAGCTCATAATACATTGTAGACGTTCAGGGAAAGGCAATGACCATTTCCTTCTTATCACACTTCTTATTCCTGATGAGAATTTTCTCAGCAGGAGTCTCTTTGTGGTTTTATAGAACCCACAAGGCCTGGCTGGTCTAACCTGCAAGCCAAAGCCCAACCAGAATTCTCACTCTGGTCTCATGATGATGCTAGGTTTGACTTGCTCAAAATACTGAAGAAATAAACTCCCTTTTAAAATGACTGCCTGCTCTGAAGTCTCAAAAAAAACTGTCTGTAGGTTTTAGAAAGGGAAGAACAAAAATTACTAAGTAGAGAAATAAAGGTAGATAATCATATAGTGCTTCTCTGCCTGAAGTTACAGGAGCTGCGCAGTATCTGTGTGTGTTGTGTGTAAAGCGCCCATCTCTGTGCAGCCTCACAGTGCTAATGGCTCTAGTTAGCCCGGTGCATACAATATTTATTTGAAAGAAGAAACGATTTCATTTTCACCTTATTTCTGGTTCAGCAAAGCATTCAAGTAGCACACAATAAGCCTTTCGATTGCATGTTTAATTCATTCTGATGATTTCTGCATAGCAAGGAGAACCCGATCCTAGGGATTCTAGGAAGAGTGATGTTAGGTTAATATAGCTCTCAGAGGGTGCTTAGATCTAATTCCACTTAACAGTATTTCATAGACAGAGCCAAAAGGGCACACAGTCTATCAACTGCCCTGCTACTGCCCTGCTAACAATGGTAAAACTTCTCTGCATACGTGACAGCCTCAGACAGCCTCAGACATGCCTTCATGTGTCTCTCAGGCATGACCAGACCCCATGCTGAGTGCATGCTTGGGACCTTTAATTTTTGCAATTAACAACTGTTTTTAATTACAACTGTTTTTAATCACTACTACATTGACTAGAATATCAGAGACCATGTCGTATTTAGCTCTAGTGCCCAAAACAATGCTTAATCCTTTATAACTACTCAATATAATGTGGTGACTAGTCTTTAATACAATATTATTTATTGTTGCTTGTTCTGGAAAAATATATAAATATTTACATACGATGTAACATATGCTTTATATGTATATTATATGGTAGATGTGATATCAAGTGTGAATATGCACATGATTTAAATATGAATAATTGATACATGTAGTTTGATATTACCTATACTCATATTTCATATGTAATATAAGGTATAGATACATACTTATTACAAATACATAAAATTTTGGAGTAATCGCTTCTTCTGTTTTAGCAAGAAAAAAGTCAGGGACTTGTTTTCCAAATTAAGTTATAAAACATTATGTGTAGGAAAGCTGGTGGAGAATGAGCTTGGAGAGTGTTTGATGAGTGTGGGCAAGGCCCCTGATGTTGTTAAACACCTTCATCTATAAGGACAGACTGCTAACACTGCCAGGCATACAGTGGCTTTAAAAGGAGTATATAAAAATTAGTTGTAGAAAATAATATAAAACAATAATTGGTAAAAAATAAAAATAAAATAAAATTCACTGAAGTCTCTCATACTTAGTAAATATTAGCTGTATTGAAGATGATGGCCCCAGTTTACAGGAAAGATACATTTCTGTATGTATATATTTAAAAAAAAACTCTTAAACTATATACAACAAAGTATTAAGAACAGAATTCCAAAGGTAAGGATACAGATTTATATTTTGAGGATTCCTTTCCATCTGTTTCTGTATTTTCTGTACGATAAGTTATGTTGATGGGGAGCAACAACTCAGTTGTCTTCAGTAGCTAAAGCTGGGCATCTCCTTAACATAAAATGAAATGTTTTGAAGATGGCTTCCTCAAAATGTTCTGGGGCCTATTGTCTGAGATAGGAAAACTCAAATAACATTTGGGTAGCATAGTATTCACAATTTAGACATTTACTGCTCCAATTCACTATATCAGGAAAAAAGTCTCTGAAAAAATAAAATTATTATAACAAGCATTATAGTTTATGTCAAATATTAGAAGTATTTGACTATAATTCATGACAGAAAAAAAGCAGAACACATTATTTTAGAAAACATTTTATTGCTATCAGATAAAATGATTATCTATTTTTTAAAAAAGGAATTCAAAAACCAAGGATAACTCAAAATGGTTCCTCAAGGTTGAGAACATTAGAAAATTAGTAACTTTTTACTCCAGAGAAAGAACCAACAAAAGTTGTGATAAAATTTTTTAATACCCGAACCAATGAAAACTATAAAATACCTAAATGAAGATAATGCAGAAAGCGTTTGTGCTGAAACACTAAGAATTCTTTTTCCAAATGATGGGAAGGCCAGCATTTGTAAGTTACCCAGCCTGTAATTTTACCTCAAGGTAATACAGTAAATATCTCAGGAAGGTTCTCTGTGGAACTTGAAAAGGTTAGAGCACAAAACAGAAGTTACCTAAGTAAAATAAATTGGTATCATTTTACAAAGTATTTTGGGCAGGAGACTAAACAGTAACATACAAGAGAGAGTTTCAGAAAAACAAGGAAGTTACACGAAGAGGAAAGAATGAACTGGACAACCCATGAGGTGGGGCAGTGGCCATCCCTTCAGAAAAGTAGCACAAACCTACATTCTTAAACTATGTTAAAGAAGGACTCATGGCTGAACACTGGGCTAATAACTTAGTAAGGAGTTTGTTTGCCTTGCAAGAATGAGGACCCGAGTTTGAGGCCCAAGCCCACACTTTTTTAAGCGAGCAGAGCATGGGAGTGTACCCTTCTGTTGCTGGCACTCTGGAGGTGGGCACAGGTGGATCCCTGGGGCTCACCCGCCAAGCTGCCAAGCCCCAAACTCAAGCGAAGGACCTTATCAAAAGTTAAAAAGAAAAAAACCTTTACAGACCCTTTATTTATAAACCTTTTATAAATAAACCTTAATAAATCAAAGAGCTGACTGATAAAAACTTACTAGAAGATAGTGTAAGTTAAGGTTATGATTGCAATCCCAGCCCCCGGTCTCCATCTTTGGAAGCCCCCTCCCCTGAGCGCGTCAACCTTGACCTTCCCCACGGAGGGTCAAGGGAGCCTGCCAAACCTTTACCCCCTCCCCAGGAAAGGTCAGGACCACTCCCACAGGCTATTTAAACTTCTCCCCAGAAAATAAACATGTGGTCTTTCCTCTTTCCTTTCGGTGGTCGGTGGTCGTGAGGGCTTTTCATTCCCCCCTTGGGCCACCCATGAGTGCAGACGTCCAGTTAAACCTGGATATTTTTTAATTTGGTTTGATTTGGTCTGATTGGAATTATTTGCATCGGTGGAGAGACTCGTTCTTAAGAATATTCCTAGCAATGATTTTAAGGAGGAAGTTTCTTCAGCCAAAAATAAAATATACAAATCGATTTTTTAAACTACTGACTTTTCAACTCAATATTTAAAGCTTATCTAAGGCAAACTACACTCTATAATCAATAAATCAAAGCAAGGGAAGAGAGGAAATACTTGCTCCATAAAAAGTCACTGCTGCTCAGCTGCACTAGCCTGCCAGCTGGCAAGCCTCCTGCAGCAGACTGCCCCAGCACCCCTGCATTGAACCCTGTTAATCTATGAGTCCCACTCGGCCCTAAACCCACCCATCCCCCGCCACCTCAGTGCCTCTCTGGGACACAGACTGAAACTGTACAGAGCAGACCAAGAGGTGAGTGACCAGACCCTCAGCTCAACTACCCAGTCTCTAGGCCCTACGTGCAGGGGTAAAGCCCCAGGACCCCTCCCCTTCCCACCTCAGCTGCATTAGCCAGCCAGCGGGCAAGCCTCCTGCAGGTAGGCTGCTCCAACACACACACACACACACACACACACACCGGTAATGGACCCTGTAATGTACAAGTCACACTCTGCCAGCAAACCCACCCATCCCAGGAGACCTCAGAGGCTCCCTAAGACACAGCAACTGCAACAATCAATCCAAGAGAGGATCCCTAAAACACAGATGCTGACTATAAGGATTGGATCAAGAGGCAAAGACACTGCCTGCACCAACTGGAGGAAGAGATGAGCAGGCACCAGTGCAAGAATATATTCAACAACTTAAAGAGTGGCAACACCAGAAACTACTAATCCTACAATAGAAAGACCTGAATATCATAACCCAGAAGAAGCAGGAAAAAAAATGACCTTAAATGTAAGGTTATGAAGATGATAAAGATCCTTAAAGAGGAAATGAAAATTTCCCTTAAAGAAATGGAGGAAAAGACAAACAAAAAAATGGAAGAAATTAATAAATCTCTTAAAGAAAGCCATGAAAACCAACAATAATAATAATAACAGGTGAAGCAAACAGTTCAAGACTTGAAAATTAAAATAGAGGTAACAAAGAAAACACAAACTGAGGGAATTCTGGAATTGAAAATGAACAGAAACTAGAGATGCAAGCATAATCAACAGAATTCAAGAGATGGAAGAGACAATCTCAGAAGTTGAAGATACAATAGAGGAAATGGATTCATTGGTCAAAGAAAATGTTAAATCCAACAAATTCTTAACACAAACATTCAGTAAATCTGGGACACCATGATAAGACCAAACCTAAAAAAAATAGGGATAGAAGAGGAACTCCAGATCAAAGGTACAGAAAATATATTTTGCAAAATAAATGAAGAAAAATTTTCCAACCTAAAGAAGGATATGCCTATGAAAGTACAGGAAGCTTACAGAACACCAAATAGACTGGACCAAAAAAAAAGTTACCTCGCCATATACTAATCAAAACATTAACATACAGAATAAAGAAATGATTATAAGAGCTGGAAAGGAAAAAGGCCAAATAACATATAAGGGCAAATCTATCAGAATTACACCCGACTTCTCCATGGAAATTCTGAAAGTCAGACGTCCTGGACAGATGTGCTGCAAACACTAAAAGACTACAGATGCCAGCCCAGATTACTATATCCAGCAAAGCTTTCAATACCATAGACAGAGAAAACAGGATATTCCATAACAAAACCAGATTTAAACAATACCTATCCACAAATCCAGCTTTACAGAAAGTACTAGAAGGAAAACTCCAATCCAAGGATGTGAGCTTCACCCATAGAAAAATAGGCAGCAGATAACCTCACACAAGCAAACCCCAAAGAACAGAAATACACACACTACAACTGAAAAATAACAGGAATTAACAATCACTAGTCATTAACATCTCTTAATAGCAATGGACTTAATTCACCTATAAAAAAGACACAGGCTAACAGAATGGATACGAAAACAGGATCCATTCTTCTGCTATATACGAGAAACACACCTCAACCTCAAAAACAGACATTACCTCAGAGTAAAAGATTGGGAAAAAAATTTCCAAACAAATAGGCCTAAGAAACAAGCAGGTACAACTATCCTAATATCTAACAGAGTAAACTTCAAACTAAAATCAATCAAAAGAGGTGGAGGACACATCATACTCATCACATGAAAAATCCATCAAGACACAGTCACAATTCTGAACATCTTTGCCCCAAATAAAAAGCACCCACATATGTAAAAGGAACGTTACTAAAGCTTAAATTGAACATCAAACCCCACACACTAATATTAGGAGACTTCAACAGCCCACTTTCCCCAATGAACAGGTCTGTTAGACAGAATCTTAACAGAAGTAAGAAATAAGAGAACTAACAGATGTCATGACACAAATGGACTTAACAGACATCTATAAAACATTTCAACCAAACGCAAAAGAATATACGTTCTCCTTGGCACCCAATGGAACCTTCTCTAAAACTGACTGCATACTCAGTAACAAAACAAACCTCAACAGATACAAAAATGATTGGAATAACCCCCTGTGTCTTATCAAATCACCATGGCTTAAAGTTAGAATTCAACTACAACACTAATGGCAAAAAAAAACCCTACAAACTCATAGAAATTAAACAATGCTCATTGAATCACCCTGGGTCAAGGAATAAATAAATTAAAGTCTTCTAAGAATTCAATGAAAACAAATGCACAACATACCCAAACCTAAGGGACACTATGAAAACAGTGCTAAGAGGAAAGTTCATAGCACTGAGTGCCCACATAAAGAAAGTAGAGAAATCTCACACTAGCAACTTAACAACACACCTGAAAGCTCTAGAACAACAACAAAAAAAACCAGACTCACCCAGAAGGCACAGATGACAGGAAATAATCAAATTAAGGGCTGAAATTAATAAAATAGAAACAAAGAAAACAATACAAACAATCAATGAAACAAAAAGCTGGTTCGTTGAGAAAATCAACACGGTAGACAACCCCTTATTCAAACTAACCAAACAGCAGAGAAAGAATATCCAAATTAACAAAATCAGAAATGAAAGGGGGACTTAACAACAGATACTGAAGAAATCCAGGGAATTATTAGTTAATACTTCAAAAACATGTACTCCACAAAATTGGAAAATCTTAAAGAAATGGACAGTTTTTTGGATAGGTACCACATACCAAAATTAAATCAAGACCAGATGGACAACTTAAATAATTTATAACCCCTAAGGAAATAGAAGCAGTCATCAAAAGTCTCCCAACCAGAAAAGCACAGGGCCAGATGGTTTCAGTACAGAATTCTACCAGAATTTAAAATAAGAGCTAATACATTTATGCCTCAAATTGTTCCACACAATAGAAACAGAAGAAACATTGCCAAACGAGGCTACAATTACCCTTATGCCCAAACCACACAAATACTAAGAAAAAGAACTATAGACTAATCTCACTCATGAATATTGATGCAAATACTCAATAAAATACTGGAAAACTAAATCCAAGAATACACCAAAAATATCATCCACTGTGATCAAGTTGGCTTCATCCCAGAGACACAGGGATGGTTCAACATACAAAAATCTGTCAATATAATCCACCATATAAATAAACTGAAAGAAGAAAAAAAAAACATATGATCTTCTCATCCGATGTTGAAAAATCCTTCAACAAAATCCAACATCCCTTCATGATAAAGGTCTTGGAGAGATCACAGATACAAGGACTATATCTAAACATAAAAACAATATAAAGCAAGCTGACAGCCAACATCAAATTAAATGAAGAGAAACTTAATACGATTTCACTAAAATCAGAAACAAGACAAGGCTATCCACTCTCTCACTATCTATTCAAACAGTACTCAAAGTCCTCGCTAGAGCAATAAAACAACAATAAGAGATCAAGGGGATACAAATTGGAAAGGAAGAAGTCAAACTTTTGCTGTTTGCTGATGATATAATAGTATACACAAGACCAGCAGAGCCATCTGGAAGGTAAGTGCGTCCCCACCCTGCACCTGCCCAGAAGCCCCGGTAACGGGGTGCAGGCACCCTCCATCCCCCTAAACTTTCAGGCCATTAGGCTGCAGGGCTTCTCCCTGCTACTGGCTTTTCTGCTATCCCTCCCCAGCTTGCCCCCAAGCTCCCCCTTCCATCTGCGGGGTCCTAGGATCTCACAAAGCAGCCTGCTTCAGGGCTGAGGCCCTGGGGACAGGGTGGTAAGCACAGGGCAGCAGGGGTTCCTTTGTTTCATGGACCTGTATCTATCAAGGTGCGCTTTTGCCTGCTAGGCCCTTGGCCAGCAAGTGGCCCTGATCTAGTACCAGCAGAACCATTTGGAGGAGCTGGCATCTACCAAGCTTGTGCTTTTGTCTGCAGGGTCCTTGACCAGAAAGTGGCCCTTATCCAGTACCAGTAGAGCCATCTAAAGGGAATCCTTAGAATCACCACCACAGCCTGCTTCAGGGAGGAGGTGATCTGAGAACTAACTCCAGTGCTGAGAGGACCTAAGAGAGGGCAGAACAAGAAAAATCCCCCAAGTACACAGCCAGTTACAACAAAAGGACCAAGCCACCTAGACTCTCCTGACCACATTCAAAGGAAAAGATGGGCAGGCGCCAATGCAAGAATTCCCCCAACAACCTGAAAAGCAACATGATAACACCAGGATCCAGCGAATATGCAACAGGAAGACTTGAACAACCTAATCCAGAAGTAGTAGAAGAAATCAACTTTAAACATAACATTATGAAAGGGATAGAGACCATTAAAGAGGATGTGAAAAACTCCTTTAAAGAAATGGAGGAGAAGACTAACAAAAAGTTAGAAGAAATGAATAAATCCCTTAGAGATACACTAGAAAACCAAGAAGAAGCAATCAAACAGGTAATGGAAACAGTTCAAGACTTGAAAACCGAAATAGAGGCAATGAAGAAAACACAAACCGTGGGATGGCTAGAGATGGAAAATCTGGGTAAACAAACAAGAACTACAGAGACAAGTATAACCAACAGAATACAAGAGATAGAAGAAAGAATCTCAGATGCTGAAGATACTACAGAGGAAATAAACTCATTGATCAAAGAAACAACAAATCCAACAAATTCTTAACACAAAACATCCAGGAAATCTGGGACACCATGAAAAGACCAAACCTAAGAATAAAGGGGTAGAAGAAGGAGAAGAAGCACAGCTCAAAGGCCCATAAAATATATTCAACAAAATTATAAAAGAAAACTTTCCCAACCTAAAGAAGGATATACCTATGAAAGTACAAGAAGCATACAAAAGTCCAAATAGACTGGATCAAAAATAACATCCCCTCGCCATATAATAATCAAAACACAAAACATGCAAAATAAAGAAAGAATATTAAGAGCTGCAAAGGAAAAAGGTCAAGTAGCATATAAAGGTAAACCTATCAGAATTACACCTAACTTCTCTATGGAAACCATGAAAGGTCGTAGATAGATGTGCTGCAGACACAAAGAGACCATGGATGCAAGCCCAGACTATTATACCCACCAAAGCTTTCTTTCACCATCGATGGAGAAAACAAGATATTCCAGGATAAAAATAAACTTAAGCAATACATAGCCACAAACCCAGCCTTATAGAAAGTACTAGAAGGAAAACCACAATGAAAGGAAGCTAACAACACCCATAATGACACAGACATCTAACAACTGTACAACAGCACAACTCATAGAAGGGAAACACACAAACTCTACCACCCCCAAAAAAAGAAAAATAATAACTGGAGTTAACAACCACTGGTCATTAATATCACTTAATATCAATGGACTCAATTCACCTATAGAAAGGCACAGGTTAAGAGAATGGATACAAAAGCAGGATCCAACATTCTGTTGTTTACAAGAAACACACCTCAACCACAAAGACAGACATTATCTCAGAGTAAAGGGTTGGGAAAAGGTTTTTCAATCAAATGGACCTAAGAAGCAAGCAGGTGTGGCTATACTAATATCGAACAAAATTGAATTCAAACTAAAATCAATCAGAAGAGATGGACATGGATACTTCATACTCTTAACAGGAATAATCCATCAGGATGAAATCTCAAACCTGAATATATATGCCCCAATATAAAAGCACCCACATATATAAAAGAAACACTATTAGAACTTAAAGCACGCATCAAACCTCACACACTAATTGTAGGAGATTTTAACACTCCTCTCTCACCAATGGACAGGTCAACCAGACAGAAACTTAACAGAGAAATACAAGAACTAACAGATTTGATGAATCAAATGGACTTAATAGACATCCATAGAACACTCCACCCAAACAGGAAAGAATACACCTTCTTCTCAGCATCTCATGGAACCTTCTCGAAAATTGATCACATACTCAGTAACAAAGCAAACATTCACAGATACAAAAAAATTGGAGTTACCAACTGTGTCTTATCGGATCACCATGGAGTAAAGTTAGAATTTAACAACAATTCCACCCCCAAAAAGCCTACAAACTCATGGAAACTGAACAGTCAACTACTGAACCACTCCTGGGTCACCAGATACAAAAAAAATTGGAGTAACCAACTGTGTCTTATCGGATCACCATGGAGTAAAGTTAGAATTTAACAACAATTCCACCCCCAAAAAGCCTACAAACTCATGGAAACTGAACAGTCAACTACTGAACCACTCCTGGGTCAAGGAAGAAAGAAAGAAAGAAATTAAAGTCTTCCTTGAATTCAATGAAAATAAAGACACAACCTACACGAACCTATGGGACACTATGAAAGCAGTGCTCAGAGGAAAGTTCCTAGCACTTAGTGCCCACATAAAGATAACAGAGAAAGCACACATTAGTGACTTAACAGCACACCTGAAATCTCTAGAAAAGAAAGAAGCAGACTCAACCAGGAGGAGTAGAAGACTGGAAATAATCAAACTGAGGGCTAAAATCAACAAAATAGAGACACAGAAAACAATCCAAACAATCAATGAAACAAAGAGCTGGTTCCTTGAGAAAATCAACAAGATCGACAAACCCCTATCCAAACTAATCAAAAGGCAGAGAGAGAACACACAAATTAACAAGATCAGAAATGAAAAGGGGGACATAACAACAGACACTGAGGAAATTCAGAGAATCATTAGGTCTTACTACAAAAGCCTGTATGCCACAAAATTGGAAAATGTAAAAGAAATGGACAGTTTTTTTAGATAAATACCATATACCGAAATTAAATAAGACCAGGTGAACAATTTAAATAGACCTATAAGTTGCAAAGAAATAGAAGCTGTCATCAAAAACCTCCCAACCAAAAAAAGCCCAGGACCAGATGGTTTTAATGCAGAATTCTACCAGAACTTCCAAGAAGAGCTAATACCTATACTCCTTAATGTGTTTCACATAATAGAAACAGAAGGGTCATTGCCAAACTCTTTTTATGAAGCTACAGTTACCCTGATACCAAAACCACACAAAAATGCAACCATGAAAGAGAATTACAGACCAATCTCACTCATGAACATCGATGCAAAAAATCTCAATAAGATACTGGCAAACCGAATCCAAGAACACATCAAAAAAATCATCCATTATGATCAAGTAGGCTTCATCCCAGAGATGCAGGGCTGGTTCAACATATGAAAATCTATCAATGTAATCCATCATATAAATAAACTGAAAGAAAAAACCATATGATCATTTCAGTAGATGCTGAAATAGCATTTGACAAAATTCAACACCCCTTTATGATAAAGGTCTTGGAGAGATTAGGGATACAAGGTTCATATCTAAATATAATAAAAGCAATATACAGCAAGCCGACAGCTACCATCAAATTAAATGGAGAGAAACTCAAAGCGATTCCACTAGACTCAGGAACAAGACAAGGCTGTCCACTCTCTCCATATCTCTTTAATATAGTGCTTGAAGTTCTAGCAATAGCTATAAGACAAAATAAGGAGATCATGTGGATTCGAATTGGAAAGGGAGAAATCAAACTTTCGTTACTTACAGATGATATGATATTGTACATAAGTGACCACAAAAACTCTACCAAAGAACTTCTACAGCTGATAAATACCTTCAGTGATGTGGCATAAGGTATCTTGGGGTAACACTAACCAAGGAAGTAAAAGAACTATTTGACAGGAACATTAAGACCTTGACAAAAGAAATTGAAGAGGACACCAGAAAATGGAAGGATCTCCCATGCTCCTGGATTGGTAGGATCAATATAGTAACAATGGCAATTCTACCAAAGGCAATCTATAGATTCAATGCAATCCCCATCAAAATCCCAACAAAATTCTTCACAGATCTTGAGAGAAAAATAACTAACTTTATATGGAAAAACAAAAAGCCCAGGATAGCCAAAACAATCATATACAAGAAAGGAACTTCTGGAGGCATTTCCATCCCTGATTTCAAACTCTATTACAGAGCTACAGTAGTGAAAACAGCATGGTATTGGCATAAAAACAGAGACGTTGACCAATGGAATCGAATCGAAGACCTGGATATTAATCCACAAACCTATGAACACCTCATATTTGACAAAGAAGCTAAAAGTATACAATGGAAGAATGAAAGCATCTTTAACAAATGGTGCTGGCATAACTGGATGTCAACCTGTAGGAGAATGAAAATAGATCCTTATCTATCACCATGCACAAAACTCAAGTCCAAATGGATTAAAGACCTCAATATAAACCCATCCACACTGAACCTGATAGAAGAGAAAGTGGGAAGTAGCCTGCAATACATGGGCACAGGAGACCACTTCCTATGTAAAAACCCCAGTGGCACAGTCAATAAGTGCAACAATGAACAAATGGGATCTCCTGAAACTGAGACGCTTCTGTAAAGCAAAGGACACAGTCATTAAGACAAAAAGGCATCCTACTGAATGGGAGAAGATCTTCACTAACCCCACATCAGACAAAGGTCTGATCTCCAAAATATACAAAGAATTCAAGAAACTAGACATTCAAATTCTAAATTCTAAATTACCCAATTAAAAAATGGGGTAATGATCTGAATAGAGAATTCTCAACAGAAGTTCAAATGGCCAAAAGATACTTAAGGTCATGTTCAACTTCCTTAGCAATCAGGGAAATGCAAATCAAAACAACTTTGAGATACCATCTTACACCTGTCAGAATGGCTAAAATCAAAAACACCAATGATAGCCTATGCTGGAGAGGATGTGGAGCAAGGGGAACACTCATCCATTGCTGGTGGGAATGCAAACTTGTGCAACCACTTTGGAAATCAGTGTGGCAGTTTCTCAGGAAATTGGGAATCAACCTACCTCAGGATTCAGCAATACCACTCTTGGGAATATACCCAAGAGATGTCCAATCATACTACAAAAGCATTTGTGCAACTATGTTCATAGCAGCATTA
>PVIU01008742.1:35847-81158 GCA_004026605.1 Ondatra zibethicus
AAAAAAAAAAAAAAAAAAAAAAAAAAAAAAAAAAAAAAAAAAAAAAAAAAAAAAAAAAAACAATGACATCTTGAATTTCATGCAAATGGATGGAAATAGAAAACACTATCCTGAGTGAGATAACCCAAACCCAAAAAGATGATTCTGGTGTGTACTCACTCATTAGTGGACCCTAGCCATAAACAAAGGACATTAAGCTTATAGCTCACAAGCCTAGAGAAGCCAAATAGCAAGGTGAACCCAAACAAAAACATATATAGATCCTCCAGGGAATTGGAAGCAAACAAGATAGCCAGGCAAATGTTGGAAGCATGGGAGTGGGGATAGGGGTGTAGGTAGGGGTGGGGGTGGGGATGGGCAAAAGGGAAAGGGGGAGGGGGAAGGGAGAAGGGAAGGACTGGGGAGAGCTTGGGGAAATGGGAGGGTAGAGATGGAGGAAGGGTGGATATTGGAGAAGGGAATAAGATATCTACATTAAGGGAGTCATTTTAGGATTGGCAAGAGACTTGGCTCTAGAAGGGATCACAGGTGTCCACGGGGATGTTCCCAGCTAGGTACTTGGGCAGCAGAAGAGAGGGTGCCTGAACTAGCCTTGTCCCATAATCACATTGATCATCACCATAGAAATTTTGTCCAATTGATGGAGATAGAGACAGAGACCCACATTCACATCGAGCAATGGACTGATCTCCTAAGGTCCAGCCGAAGAGCAGAAGGTGGGAGAAAATGAGCAAGGAAGTCAGGACCATGAGGGGCTGGTCCACCAACTGAGACAGTGTGCCTGACCTAATGAGAGCTCACCAAATCCAGCTGGACCAGGACTGAAATCTCTGAATGTGGCTGCCAATGGGGCTAACAGAGAAGCCAATGATAATGGCACTGGGACCTATCTCTTCTGCATGTATTGGCTTTTTGGGAACCTAGTCTATATGGATGCACACCTTCCTAGGCCAAGATGGAGGGGGGAGGGCTTTGGGCTTCCCACAGGGTAAGGTACCCTGCCCCCTCTTAAGGAAGCAGGAGGAAGGAAGAGGGGTAGTGGGGGAGAGGGAGGGGACTGGGAGAAGGGGTGGAAGTGTAAATTTTTGAATGAAAAATAAAAGAATATGAAAAAAGAAAGAAAGAAAGCAATCAGTAGTATCTTATAAAAAAAATAGTATACACAAGTGATTCCCAAAATTCCTCTAGGGAACTCCTACAGCAGATAAACACTTTCAATAATGTAACAGGATACAAGATCAACTCAAAAAAAAAAGAAAGAAATCTAAGAAAAAATTCAGAGAAACATCATCCTTTATAATAGCCACAAATAACATAAAATATCTTGGGGTAGCAGTAGCCAAAGAAATGAAAAACCTGTATGACAAGAACTTTAAGTCTTTGAAGAAAGAAATTGAAAATGATATCAAAAAATGGAAAAATCTCCCATGCTCTTGGATAGGTAGAATTAACATAGTAAAAATGGCAATCTTACCAAAAGCAATCTACAGATTCAATGCAATCCCCACCAAAATCTCAACACAGTTCTTCACAGAACTCAAAAGAACAATACTCAACTTTATATGGAAAAACAAAAAGCCCAAGATAGCCCAAACCAGAGGCATCCCTGTTTCTGACATCAAGCTCTATTATAGAGCTACAGTAATGAAAATAGCTTGGTATTGGCATAAAAACAGACAGGTGGATCAATGGAATTGAATCAAAGACCCCAATATTATTCCACACACCTATGAACACCTGATTTTTGACAAAGAAGCTAAAACTATACAATGGAAAAAAGGAAGCATCTTCAAAAAATGGCGCTGGTGTAACTGGGTGTCGATATGTAAAAGAATGCAAATAGATCCCTATCTGTTGTCATGGACAAAACTCAAGTCCAAATGGATCAAAGACCTCAACATAAATCCAGCCACACTGAACCTCACAGAAGAAAAAGTAGGAAGTATCCTTGAATACATGGGCACAGGAGACCACTTCCTAAATATAACACCAGTAGCACAGACACTGAGTACAACAATAAATAAATGGGGCCTCCTGAAACTGAGAAGCTTCTGTAAGGCAAAAGACACAGTCAATAAGACAAAATGGAAGCCTACAGAATGTGAAAAGACATTCATCAACCCCACATTGTACAGAGGGCTGGTCTCCAAAATATATAAAGAACTCAAGAAACTAGACACCAAATAATCCAATTTAAAAATGGGTTACAGATCTAAATAGAGAATTCTCAACAGAAGAATCTCAAATGACTAAAAGACAAAAAGACACTTAAGGAATTGTTCAACATTCTTATCCATCAGGGAAATGCAAATCAAAATGGCTCTGAGATACCATGTCTTACACCTGTCAGAATGGCTAAGATCAAAACTACCAATGATAGCTTTTGCTGGAGAGAATGTGAAGCAACAGGAACATTCCTCCACTGCTGGTGGGAGGGTAGACTTGTACATCCACTTTGGAAGTCAGTATAGCAATTTCACAGAAAACTGGAAATCAGTCTACCTCAAGACCCAGCAATACCACTCTTGGGCATATACCCAAAGAATGCATACTCATACCACAAGGACATTTGCTCAACTGTGTTCATAGCATCATTATTCGTAATAGCCAGAACCTGGGTCTAGAGCAACCAAAGATACACAGAGAAACCCTGTCTCAAAAAACAAAAAAAAAAAAACAATACAAAAAAAAAGCAGAAGAAACCATCCTGAGTGAGGTAACCCAGACCCAGAAAGACAAACACAGTATGTACTCACTCATAAGCAGATATTAGACATAAAGCAAAGGACAACCAGCCTATAGCCCATGACCCCAGAGAAGCTGGGTGACAAGTAGAACCCTAAAAGAGACATGCATGGATCTCCCTGGAAAAGGGAAATTAACAAGATCTCCTGAGAAAATTGGGAGTGGAGGGGGGAAGGGAGGGCAGAAGGGGAGGGGGAGGAGAGAAGGGAAGGCAGGGAGGAGAACATGAGGGAACAGGATGCTCAAGAAGGGGGAGGACAGTGAAGGAGAGCAAGGAGAGATATATCTTGATTGAGGAAGCCATTATGGGGCTAGTGAGTAACCTGGTACTAGGGAAATTCCCAGGAATCCACAAGGATGACCCCAGCTGAGACCATAAGCAAAAGCAGAGAAGGTGCTGAACTGGAATCAGATTGATGACTGCCTCAATTGTCATCATAGAAACTCCATCCAGCAACTGATGGAAGCAGATGCCAGATGCCCAGTTAGAACTGGACTGAGTTCCCAGAGTCCAGTCAAAGAGAGGTAAAAGCAATAATATGAACAAAGGGGTCAAGACCATGATGGGGATACCCACAGAAACAGCCTACCTGAGCTAGTAGGAGCTCACTGACTCCGGACTGACAACAGGGGAACCTGCATAGGCCCACACTAGGCCCTCTAAATGTGGGTGACAGTTGTGTGACTGGGGAAGACTGTGGGGCCACTGGCAGTAGGACCAGGATTTATCCCCCCTGCTTGAACTGATCTTTTGGAGCCTATTCTCTTTGGAGGGATACTTTGCTCAGCCTAGATATAGGGGGGAGGGCCTTGGTCTTGCCTCAAAGTGAAGTGCCAAACTTTGTTAACTCCCCATGGGAAGTCTTACCTCTCTAAAGAGTGGATGGGGATAGGGTGGATGGAAGGTGGGGGAAGCAGGAGGAGGGGAGGAAGAGGAAACTGGGATTGGTAGGCAAAATGAGAAAGGATTGTTTTAAAAGTAAATAAATAAACATCTAAAGTCTACACTTCACAGTCCCAAAGAACCTAGACAACAAAGTGGACCCTAAAAGAGCTATGCATGGATCTAATCTACATGGGAAGTTGAAAAAGTCAAGATCTCCTGGGAGCATGGTTATCATGGAAGAGGGCAGTGAGGGAGAGGAGAGGAAGAAAGAGGAGTGGAGAAAAATATATTGCTCAGTAAAAAACATGGGAAAAACTTAAATAAATAAGCAAATAAATAAATAAATGGCACATTCACTGTCAAAAAAGTCACTCCCACTACAAGCAGTACCTAAAAATCAGTTTTTAAAAAGGGTGTTTTAATGGAAATGAAAATGGATCTGTCCTGATAAACAACAGAGGAGACAAATGGGAAATTAACAAAACAAACCAGTACAAAACTTCACTAGGAATTAGGAAATGTGTATCAATCAACACAAGGATGTCATTTTGTATCTCTTGGATTGAGAAGAATTTTCAGATTGCTAATACTTATTTACGGAAAGACTATGGCAAAATGAATAAATACCCATCCTTGTGGGAGAGTAGCTCAGCACAGGTTTCTTTGGTGGCCAGTTTGACAGTGTTTATTCAAATGAGGGTCATCCACATAGTCCAAGCCATGTGCATTAGATCTTCAGTGACCCTTGTCTGTCATGTGCAGCCCATCACCAAGATCAGCGAGATGCCATCACCAAGATGCCATCGCCGAGGCCACTGCAGTAGAACATGTGACCCAAACACACGTAACTGAAAAATCTAAGTCACAGAGTAATACATAGCAAAACTGCATTTATTAGCTTTTCAGTCGACATCTATGTAGGCATATGTGTGTCCCTCTCTCTGTGTGTGCGCGCGCGTGCACAGAACAGTACAAAACAGGCAGTGCTGTGTCTTTTAGGGTTTCATTGTGCATAAAAGCATGCACATATACACACACACACACACACACATGCTCGCTCACACAGACACACTGTTTATGGGAAGCCAGTGTTCACACGTAGGCTCTATTGTTATTTTGAGAAGGAACCATGCTCATTTGCGTAAAGCAGCTAAACACTGTGCGGGCTTTAAAGGTCAAAAGCCTCTCTCCACACTCTACCTTCTTTTTCTGTTTGTAGGGGCGTGAATATGAAGTGCTCCCTAAAGGTGTGTTTGCTAGTCTGCAGGAGGTGGGAACTATGGGAAGAATTTAGTAATCGGGAGTTGTGTCCTTAAAGGAGACACAGGAACGGCAGACTCTTTGTCTCTGTGCTGCTAGTCGGTCACAATGGGGTGAGCAGACTCTCAATGATGGGGTGAGCAGACTCTCTCAGTCCTGCATTCCCCACAAGGTAGAGGAGCTGCAGTTTCTCTTCCGAAGGCACGAGCTGAAACAAAGGATTCCTCCATATGAGTGGACTGTCTCAGGTATTGTCACAAGAGAAAGCTAACATTGGCTCTGAGCATTGCATATCTATCTCTCGGAGTGTCTTTAATTTTATAAAGAGTATCAGCCAGTAGGCATGAAGAGTGAAGGGTCTCAGTCTGAATGCTTGGGATCTGGTCCATTCAGGAGCTCTGATTTGCTACAGAATAACGAGTATGTCCTTGCGGCCACACTTGCTCTCAGAGTCCTTTCTTCTTAACCATAGATTCCCTATGCCCTGTTGTCTCCTCGTCTCCACCTCTTAAAGGCCTACACCAAGAAACTGAGGGTGCTCAGCTCCACTCATCAGTAAAGAGAATGGGGGTTTGCCTAAATCTCCATGCAGGCCAGCAGTCACATCACAAACTGCCCTTGGTTTTATGTTGGTTTGCTCTCTTATTGACATATATTTCCCACATAATCTGTCATAATTTTATAAATTATATCACACAATCATGAGTGTATGTACGAATGTATATGCTACCTAAAACCAATGGAATGAAAACATGAGCTAGCAAGATGCCTTAGTGAGCAAAAGCACTTACTACCACGCCTGGTGTGGTGGTTTGAATGAGAAGCGTCCCCATAGGCTCGCGAGTTTGAATACTTGGTCCCCAGTTGGTGGACTGGTTTCGGAAGGATTAGGAAGTGTGGTCTTCTTGGAGGAAATGTGTCACGGGGGCAAGCTTTGAGATTTCAAATGACTCCCACCGTTCTGCCTCATGTTTATATCTCAAGATGGGAGTTCTCAGCTGCTGCTCCTCCTCCATGTTTGCCCGCCTGACACCATGCTCCCTGCCATGATGGACAGGGACTCTAAGTATCTGGATCGGAAAGCTACAAGTAAACGCTTTTCTCTATAAGCTGCCTTGGGCACAGTGTCTTATCAAAGCAATAGAAATGTTAACTAAGACCCGAAAGCCCAAGCTGGATCCCCAGAGTCCTCATGTTGAGAAGAGAAGCATTTCCAGCAACTCGTTCTCCAACCTCCACGTGTTCTATCAGACGTCCACAGGTACACACACACACTAAAAGTAAATAAATAAGTGAATTTTAAAAATGTAAGCTTTAATTTAAAAATTTAAAGGAAACATCTACATAGAAAAATTATATACATACCTACACAAATCTCACTCCTCAACCCCCACCAGCAGCATTGCTCTTCCCATTCCCAGTAGCAACCATTACCTGGATTTTTGTCATTAGTTATTCTCTTTTCTTTACAGTTCTACCAAATACACAAAATTATATTTTCAAGAAACAAGCTTTATTTGTTTTTTAAAGGCACCTGTGACTATTCAAGCACCTAGTACAATGTACTCAAAACTATTACCTAGCCAGATGTGGTAGCTCACACCTGTAATCCCAGCACTTGGGAGACAGAGGCAGAACTTGAACTGCAAGTTCAAGAACAGCCTGTGCTGTGTAGAAAGACCTGGTATTGAAAAAGAAAATGTAAAGTCTATTGTCATCTCTCTTCTAAATCATTAATGTAACACTTAAGATTTTTTGATCACTCAGTAATTCATTTCATTCACTTCTTAGTCACCTGTCATCTTAAGGATGTCTGACTTGAAGTTTGTTTTATAGCTCAATTTTTAATTATTAGTTTGAAATAATTCCTAAGATTCACAGTCAGTCCCAAAAAATATTAATGCAAAGAATGTTTTATGTACTGTTACCCAGACTCTCCTCATGGCGGCATTTTACATATCTTGCCAAACCAAGGACTCTCCACTACCTCTACACAGTCAACCAAAATCCCCACCTCCCTCAAATGCCGTCTCTTTTTGCAGAAACTATTGTGTGTTTTCTAGCGTGGGTGCAGTTCTACAACAGTTTATCCCATGTGGGGTGCATAACCAAGCTTTTCAGCCAGACATGGCATCTCTCCGGCCTCACAAAGGAACTGCTTTATGCCACCCCTAGCCACACCCATGGCTTGACCATCGCTCACGCCCCCATCTCTCTGTCTCCATCACTCTGGGGTGTTATACGAAGGAATCGTCCAATCTGTGACACTTGCAGAAAGCTGTTCGGTTTTATACTCCTGGAAAACTGGTTTTCTCTCCTGACATTGGAGTTTGTTGACTGCAAGATTATCCTGATTAGGATTTTTACTGGGAAGAATAAATTTCATCTTCAGGTCATATACTGTGTCTTCATTCCTAAGGACATCTGAGAACCCAAAGAAACTCTGGAGATAAAAGATTAACATCACAGTTCACTAAGATGCTGGAAAGTGTCCCTGCAGTGTGGCTCTGGAAAGGAGACAGGGGGATCCTCACAGCTGGTACGTAACCATCCTAAGAGTCCAGATGTGAACTCTGCAATCTCAAGAGCATGCACTTGCCCTCTACACTGACAGCCAATCAGCACGGAAGACGTTTGTCTATAAATGTCAGAAATATGATCCAACTACTTCTGTTAATCCCTTCTACTCACAACTGACCAGAAAAAGAGATTGTTTGAAAACTGCCCAGCAAGCCAGGAAAACCAGCTGAGAATCCTTTCAATCAGTTATTTTGGAAGGAACATATCTAAAAGAATCTTTGCCAAGTTTCTGGATTGCTCCTTTGTACACTCATTTTTTAAAAGACTGTCACAAAGCAGTAACTGGAAGGAGAAACATGTTTTATTTTGTTAAACAATGAAGCCTTTTGTCCACCGAGTAGAGGTGATAATATCGCCGTGTTCAGTATGTTCCTGCTTTTCTCCAGCGGGGCTACAGCTGCTGTAGAAATGTTTGCGTCTTTGGTACAGCTGACGGCACTTAAGGAATGCCACAGAAGCCTCTCCTCAGGCGCTTCACCTCCTTCCTTTGTTTGAATTTACTTCCCCTTTCCCACCCAGTCCTTGGCACCAAATCCAATCCAACAAATCCTCTCCAGCTGGCATAGGGAATGAAGTCAGCCGAGCTGTGCCAAGCGCCTGCTGGGCTCTGCTCATTGGGGCACTGAAGACCAGCTCTGCCACGCCCAAAGCTTTGCGCCCGTGCCAAATAGCTCCGGGGACAGTTACAACAGAAACCCACTCACTTTCATTTTAGAAGTGAAATATTAGAACCACTTTGCACTTCCGCACCTCTTCCCGTTATTTCCTGTTAGAAACTCTGATTCTGAGACTGTTATTGAAAGGAATGCTACCTGAAGAATCACCCCTGTAAACCAACAGTGATGACTTCTTCCTTTCGTGGGCAATCTTCAGTCTCCTGTTTGAGGAAAAAGTTTTCTGAAACAAAGTAAATAAAAACTTGGTACTTCTCAGCTGCAGGAGCATGAGTGTTTATGAACTACAACCTTGAGTTAGATCTACTCCGTGGCTCATAGCTTAAAACTGGGACAATTTTAGCCAGGCCATGGTGGCCCATGCCTTTAATTTCAGCACTCGAGACGCAGAATCAGGCGGGTCTCTGTGAGTACAAGGCCAGCACGAACTGCGAGTTCCAGGACAGCCAAGGTTGTTATACAGAGAAACCCGAAACCCTATCTCAAAAAGAAAAAAAGAAAAAGAAAAATAATAACTGGGACAAATTTTGAGCCCTTCCCCAACAGATACTTAGCAATATCTGGAGGCAGCTTTGATTGCCTCTGCTATTATTTACCACAGACATCCCTAAATAATGGGCTGCCCCTACTCACCCTGCAAAGCATAAACTGTCCCCTCCCAGTAAAGGCTCTCCTATTCTAAAACACATAGCGTGGCGGCTAAGGCCCTAACTAAAGACAAAGACAGGTTGTGAAGTCAGAGGTCCTGGCTCTGACTCCTGCCTTCATCCTCAGTTTAACCTGCTCCCCCATGAGTTCTCACTTCCGTTGTCATTCCCACCTTGGGTCCTGACCACAGCACCAAGCCCCCATTCTCCCTTCCCTTGCAAACCTTTGTCCAGTGACCTCCAGAGGAAGATAATCGAAGGCCCACAGCTCTTGTCAACAAACACAATATCCTAGGAAACTTTCTTACAAGTAGTGAAACTTTACTTTGTTTCACCATGTAACAGTCTGGTGTGGTCAGAAAGTCACATCATCTCCAATGCTACTTCAAATGGGGACTATTCTTCCCGTAGCCCCAATCCCTTTCCACTTGGTGATCAAGCCTTCTGGCTTTCTCTCCCGTACAAAGATCCTGGCTCGCAATGTTCTTCGCCCACTTCTTGCTGGCTTTCCTGGTCATTTAACACCTACCTGGGATTTCCATCCAACATCCTATGCGTTCATCCTCTGAAACAGTCCACATTTCTCAACCCCAAGAGGACTAAGAACATTGTCCCTGGTGTGAAAAGAGTCCCTTTCCAGCATTACACACCCTACATGACCTTATGTAGTGGCCCAGGACCTTAACGTAATCTCCACTCATCTCTTCCTAGGCTAAGGCAGTTCCTCCCCAGTCATGCCCTTAACTTTGCATACCTCCAACATGACTGAAACCTATTCATCCTTTCAGGTCAGCTCCTCAGATACCCTCACGGTAACACTCCTTCCCTTTAGGAAAACAATGAAGTCGTTTCCACTCTCTGCCAGCTCCCTCTGCTCCCAATTGTCTTGGCGGGAGTGCACTGGTTAATTCCCACAGCCAGTGATTGTCTCCCTTCTATTCCATGTGACGGGCAAATCCGCACCCCCAAAGGTAGTCACCTGTCGTCCCAGATATCTGCATCCTGGAAGTAACATTCCAGAGGAAATCACAAAACAAGGAAGATGGGAATCAGGTACGATGTAACACCTGCCACTCCCCCATCGCTCATGCGCCCTATGAGTCTTGTTTTTCTGTCCTTCTGGTCCATGTGCTCTGCTCTCTAACGCAAGGCCTCTAACAAAAGCCATGGCTTCCGCACGCCTACCGGCTGACAGAAGCCCACAGTGACCTGTAAAACACGAATGTCACCCTGCTTCCTTCTCACTGTCCAAACCTCTTCAATTATGTATGTTTGTTATTCAAATAAAATAAAAGATAAATGTATTGTCACCACATTGTTACATGCTCTGGTTGACCTTGTGTTGGAGGGCTTGGGTCTTCTCCCCTCTGTCCATGTAGTCCTGCACAGCAATCACCTTGGCCTTTTTTCCATCCCTCAAAGTTCCCATGGTCCTTTTAAAGCTGAAAGCTTCCTTCTGTATAACCAGCTCCTTCTACCCACAATGACCTTCCCTGCTTTTGCTTTCCTTACCCCTATCCTCTACCAATATCCTGTCCTCAGAGACACTTTTCCTAATATTCCTTTCCCTTCATCCTGTCTACAAGATTACATTATCCTGACCTATAATCTCTTGTTGTATACTTATCCTTTTAAAACATTTATCACAGACATAGTTAATTTTGATATTAATTATTTATAGTGTTTTCTGACCAGAAGGTAAGGTCTGGGAGAGACAGAAACTGAGTATCTCATTCAGTGTGGTGTCCTGCGTGTCTTGCAAAGAATAGGTGGGCTCCATGGACACTTGATGGAAATCAACTAATTACTGAATGTCCACACCTTCAATCCCAGCACTTGGGAGGCAGAGACAGGCAACTATTTACGTTTGAAGCCAGCTTGGTCTTCATAGTGAATTCCAGGCCAGCTAAGTCTACATAGTGAGGCTCTGCCTTAGAAAACTAAGTAAATAAATAAATCACTGAATGAATGAAAATGTAAGTTTGCCTTAAAAGACAAATGGAAACCAAATGAAAAGGAAGGAAAGACTGCCTCATCAAGGATGCAAAGCGTTGATGTAGATAGTGAGCCAGTCTGTATTTCCTGAACACTCTCGCATGTCTAAGCTTGTGGATGTTGGCTAGAGATTTGTATGTAGGATGAACTCATACGGGAATATGTTTCATGACCCTCCAGGTCTTGTGTGTAGCCACGTCTAGCATCGTTTTGTCCAGGTGGGTTCCAGAAGCCGGGTGTGTGGCGAGAAGAGCGACAGTTCTGTCAATAGCAAAGCACCTCTCAGTTCTGCTTACACGGGAATAAAGTAACATTTCTGCTCAGTTCTACAGCCAGATAATTTCAAACCAAAGATAACGTACACCATCAGCTCTGGAGAAAAGAGGGGTGGTCTCTTAGCTGGCCAAACATAAACGCAGTATAAACAAATAATACTGACTAGATATCATTCATCTTTAATGGAGAATCACACGAAAGATTTTTTTAAGCAGTATATGGGAAACACAGAAAATAAAGGGAATACTAATAAAATGATAAGGCAGAGTGACTCTACTAGACTCAAATTTCATTTAAACATTGTCCTCTCACTCACCTCTTCCCCAGAGCAGACAATTTAAAGATTTTCATTGGATGAATCTGTCTTTTATCGCCGTGTTTCTACCCATGCTTACCCTGTGACTGAACCCTAAGTCTCACACTAGCAGGATCATTACCACGTCCACGTGTGTATCCAAGACCTAACACAGTGCCTGTCCGATGTCAATTACGTTTTTTAATATTGCGTGTACAGATGAGAAGGAACAATGGAATGTGAGATCTATGTTGGTTAGAGAAAGACTTAAGTATTTACTTAGCTGTAAAGATCTTAATCAAGTCATTCTTTTTCCTTTTCAAACCCAGCTTCCTCATCAATGAAATGAGACACTAGATTTTGCCCTAGCTATGTCCTCTGACTGCTATAAACATTGAGATTCCAAGGTGAATGCATAAGCCAAAAAAAATCATAGGGAGAGTTATCCTTGGGAAATTCTCAAAACATCTATAAAACATATCTCACACGGTTTGATAAACGTAGCCTTAAAACCATTACTTCTTTTACAATGGAAGTTGGAAATGACTGAGCTGCACCCAAAAACCAAAGCCAAAGTCTGCACTCATCTCTGAGACTCTCCAAGAGCATATGTATGGTTTTGCTTTTCAGAAGTATCCTAGATGAAGCTTTCTCATTTCATCTGACATTTGGGACTGGACCATTTTTGTTGTGGGAAATACCATGTGGAGGAAAGAGAACCCTTACATGTTGGTGGGAATATAAATTAGTAAACCATTATTGAAATCAGTCTGGAGGACCCTGAAAAATTAAAAGCAGCAACTAATATATGTTGCTGAAAATCCTCTGCTGAACCAGCAGCAGCATGAACTCGGTACAGAAAAGAGGTATAGAGACTGGCGTCTTCCTCTCAGCACTGTCCACAGCAGCCTACATAGAGACTCAAATTTAAGTGCCCAAAAATTGATGAACAAGAAAAGAAAAATGATACAGGTACACAATAAAAGAGTATTTATTGGCCTTCAAAGGGTTCAATTTTGTTACAAAGACATGAATGAACCTGAAGGAAATTCCTTAAGGGAAATAAGTCATGCAAAAGCCAAACAAAATGTGGGTCAGTTTTCTTAAGTGCCAATTCGAGAGATTGTGACAGTGATTGTGTAATTGTAGAACCAAAGCCACATCAACACCTGGCAAGCAAGAATGCTGCAGGGGTGTACTTTACCTAACATTTGCCTATTGTCGGCATCAGGTGCACAGGTCACATCATCCAAATATGTACAGATAACCACAATCTGAAAAACTCCATCAACCCAAACCTCGAAGTTAATGAGGTGGCTTTCTGAGCCTGCCTAATTCACATTCCAGATGAGATCATACTCAGGGTTGGCAGGTGTAGAGATCCCACTCTCTCCTGTTTCCAGTTGCTTGGGAGCTCTTTTTAGACACCTCCATCTAGGTAATTTGGGGTGTTTTTCTTCACCACAGGAAAGAATATCAGGAGGAACCAATATGCAGCAGAGTTGAAGTACCTTAAGCGCAGGACTTCATAGAAAAAAAGGCAGTCGGGCTGATGGCCTGAACCAAATAAAATGAAGAAAGAAAACTAAATACCACTGTGCATTGCTCTGTATTTCCTGACTGCAGATACAATGTGACTACCTCCCTCAACTCCCTCAAAGACTGCCATGAAGGACAGTATTATCAAACTGTAAGCCCCAATGCATCCCTTCTTTCTTTAGCACCTTTTATCAGGCATTTTGCAACATCCATGAGGAAAGAAACTAACATATGGTAACTTCAGTCTTTAAAATTGCTAACGATTAAAAAAAATTGCTAACGATTGGTTATCAAATAGTTTATTAAGAATTTCTGCTATATTCACCAAGGATATTGGTCGATGGCTCCCTAGCCATGAGTTACCATAACCAGCGTGAATTCTTTTCTATGGAACAGGCTCTAAATCCAACCGAAAGAACAGCTGGTTACTACCATAAATGTCATGCCACTATTGCACCAGTGAACACATCGTGCCTAGAAGTTCAGTATTGTAGCATTCAGTGTCTACCATTAAGCAAATTTTCTTCCCAAGCAGACTGCATAGAGCCACCCAGCATCATAAAAGCTACCCAGCAGGGACAGAGTTTCTTGGTCAGTTCAAGTCCTGCAACCAAAGTAGGCATTATCTTTATTAATAGACTCTTACCATCAAGTTATGATGGACAGCCAAGAGCAATAGCACTAGCCTGTATTGTTTTGGGGGCCTCTAGGACCTCCCTGACCAATAACATATAGGGTGGTAACTCATGCCTGCTATGGAGGCTTTCACTCGATAAGTCCTATGTTCTGGGAACAGAATTATTCTCCCATGCAGGGTAGCTCTTGAACTTTTTAAAAATAAATTGAAGTCACATTTCTTCTTCCAGTAGTATTTACAAACTACAAAAGAGAGTAGGCTGTTGTGGGATTAGGGTGGAATTTTCCTCCATTAGACCAGTGATTGGAGCACCGAGGCTGATCCCAGTACTTCTCTGACAGAAGAACTGAGAGGCCTTTACAATGAAATTTTTACTTTTTTACATTTATTTATTGTGCATATGTGTGTGAACATATGCTCACACACATGCCCATATTATGGCATACATGTGGATGTCAAAGGACAACCTAATAGACTCAGTTCTCTCAAGTTCTTGCCTTCTACTGTGTGGCTTCCTAAAATCAAACTCATATTGTCAGGTTTGATTACAAGTATCTTGGCCCAACCATGAGCCATTTTGATGATCTCACACTTAAAACTTTAAAATACTAAAGAAATAAAAACGCATTTTAAGGCAGGAAGACTCCCACATCATGAATTGGAAGAATGCTGTGAAAGTGGGCATCTCTTCAAAACAAATTTGATGCAATTCCAACCAAATTCTAAGTGCCATTCTTCACAGAAATAGTAAGTTTTTAAAAAATCTTAAAATGTATACTGAAGAACAAAAGACCAAAAACAAAGATATCACCATACCTGAATTCAAATTATACACCAGAGCCATATTAGTAAGAACAAACACAAAGATCAATTGAATAGAATAAAAGGATACAAATATAGATAGCTTCAGCCACATGATTTTTGCCAAAAATCTCAAAAATATACACTACCGAAAAATACAGCAACTTCAACAAATGGAAAAACCGAATGTCTACAGGTAGAGTGGTGAAACTAGATCATTATCTCTCATTCTGCATGAAATTCAAGTCCAAATAGAACAAAGACCTGAACTTGAGACCTGAAACTCTGAAACTGACAGAGGAGCAGATAGGGAGTAGTCTACAAAATACACTGTCCCTTAGGTAGTGTTTCTATTGCTATAATGAAACACCAAGACCAATGTAGTAAGAGGCGAGCGGGTTGCTTGTCATCTCAGCCACCCTTGGCTGTGTCCCGCCGCCTAGCTAGCTTAACCCCCGAAATAACCACACAGAAATTGTATTAATTAAATTACTGCTTGGCCCATAAGCTCTAGCCTCTTGGCTAACTCTCACATTTTGATTCAACCCATTTCTAATAATCTGTGTTCATCACAAGGTCGTGGCTTACCAGGAAAGATTCAGCACGTCTGACCTAGCAGCTTCATGGCGGTGACTCTCTCTCTCTCTGCATTCTTCCTCCCAGCATTCAGCTCTGTCTCCCTGCCTACCCTATCACCAGGTCCAAAGCAGTTTTCTTTATTAACCAATGAAAGCAACACAAATACAGAAGGACCTCCTAAACCAGACCAAAAAGCAAGTTGGGGAGGAAAGGGTTTGTTCAGCTTACACTTCCATATAATAGTTCATCATCGATGGAAGTCAAGACGGGAGCTCAACCAGGACAGGAACCTGGAGGCAGGAGCTGATGCAGACACTGTGGAGGAATGTTGCATAGTGGCTTTCTCAACATGACTTGCTTAGCCTGCTCTCTTACAGACCCAGGACCAACACCCAGGATGTCCTCTCCACAATGGGCTGTGCCCTCCTTCATCAATCACTAAGCAAATGCCCCACAGATGGATCTTATGAAGGCATTTTTTAAATTGAAGTTCCCCTCCTCTCCAACAACTTTAGCTTGTGTCAAGTTGACATAAAACTACCCAGCTCACATGGATAAGCATTTATTCCTCAGTTAATTGAAGATTCAGGAAATTCAGTCAATGATGGACAATGGGACCACATGAAACTAAGAAGATTCTGTCCACCAAAGGAAAGGAAACCCTAAACTGAGTGAGAGGCAGCCTACAGAATGGGAGGAAAATGTTTGCCAGCTATACAGATGACCAAAGATTAATATCTAGAGCACATAAGGAACTTAAAAAAATGTAAGCACTAAAAATCCAAACAACACAATAAAAATGAATTATTAGTCAAAGTAAAAAGAAGAAATACATATGGGTAATAATGTTTTTAAGTGTTCAATAGCATTAGCCATCAGGAAAATGAAAGTAAAAATTACCTCACACCAACCAGAAAACAAATGACAGCAGTTGTTGGCTAGAGGAAGGCAGCGCCTGCTGCACATTGCTGTGGCCTCTGTGAAAATCAGCGTAAAGTCTCTAAAAATACTAAAAACAGAACTACCATGTGACCTAGTTATATCACTCCAGACGTACCACCAAAAAACTCTATATCCCACTACAGAGAGCATCCAAATTCATTGTTGCTGTGCTAAGAAAAGCTAGAAAGTAGGATCAGCCTCATCGCCATGAGTGGATCATGAAAATATGCTATATTTACACAATGGAATTTTATTTAGGTATAAAGAAAAGTAAAATCATGAAAAGTGCAAGCAAATGGACGTAACTAGAAAATATACCAAGGGGCGAGGTGGACACACTTAATATGGGTGGATACCTTCAACTGGAAATGAGAAAAAGGAGGAAGAGGGAAGGTTAACAAAAACAAAAGATATATGCAAAAAACAAAGGAACTATTTTGTAAGCTGATTAAAAATATAATTTTAAAGAGATTTTTGAAGAGAGAACCCCTACCCATGTTGATAATGCTTCTTGTAGAAACCATGGGTTATTAAGCAAAGATCCTAGTGTCAGATGTGAGGTATCACCTCAAGATTTGTTGATGAGAGCGGTTCCAGAGGCCCCGAAAACAATAGTTTCTTGCTATTCTTCTTGGTTTCCCATCAGAACTAGATGATGACGTCCCACTACTGAAGGCACCACACACTTTAGAACAGTCCCAGAAGGTGCTGTTCGGGCTGCTGGCAGAGAAATGATATCATTAGTCTTACCCAGTTTGTGGTCACTGGTAACTACAACACCAACATGCTAGGCAAGTCGCGCCTCCTTGCGCAGTAGTGGCATGAGTGTTATGGGAGAAATAAGTCCCCTTCTGATCAGACATGAGTCATGCTCCTCAGGAGAGGGAATGTATGTCTAGTACTGTAAACCTGGTCAAAGCCCATGACTGGAGAAATCATGGGCCCTAAGGGGAAACCTGTGATTGCTGTTTTGTCAAATGAACTTGTTGTCAACTTCCTTCTATACATTTGTGCTTATGTCTGTAGATTAGTGCTGTTCTCAGCACTGGTCAGGGAAGGTTCTGTATGCCACAGATAATGTTCAATGCACAGGCTTATAGCTGCTCAGTGTGCTGAAAACATAACTTGAGTGCTCAATCCTAATGGAACATCTGTATTACCCTCACTAAGACCCAGGAAAAGGGGCTCAGAAAGAATGTAAGAACTTAAAGATGAGAAGGAAAAGTATAAAATACTGCATTTTGGTCATGGCATGGCGTTGCACTTATGAACTTGCAACAGTGACGTCCTGCACAGATCCAGTAAAAGAGATTTAAAGGAAGAAGAAATGGATAAGAGAGAAATGATAGGGGTTTTGGTCAAGAAATGTGTGTGTGTGTATGTGTGTGTGTATGTGTACAAAAATACACACACAATTGAGAAAGAATAAACTTTTTAAAGATGTCATTCACCTCACCGAACACTACACAATTCTGATTTCAAGTATTTTTTTTTCTGCAGTCTACAGCATTCTCCTCACCAAATCCCAATGTACAGCTCAGAGAAAAGTTCGGGGTTTCCCATGAGTGCAGTGCACACAGGATCTTGGGCTGCTCAAACACCAAATCAAAAGGGGTCTTGATGAATTGGGTCTTGCATTTGCTCCACTGGATGCTGAGTGCTAAGTATCCAGAGCCAAGGGCAGAGGACTCTTGGCCCTGGCATCTCGGGCTAATATCACTGCTACCCAAGAATGGCTTTCCCCAGCTCTTTATAATGTCTGTTACTGTAAATTCAATACAGATGTTCTAAAACCCTCTAGTTCTAGCTGGGCAGGGGTGGTGCACACTTTTAACTCCAGCATCAGGAGGCAGAGGCAGGAGAATCTCTGTGAGTTCGAGGTCAGCCTGGTCTACAAGAGTTCCAGGACAGGCTTAAAAAAAAAAAAAAAAAACTCTAGTTCTTGAGTTCTGCAATTGGTGTTCTTTCAGCTGGAAGCAGGGAGCTCCCAAAACTGAGGCAGTCTCTAGTATGGACTCTGGTTTGACTCTGCTTTTGTAAAATTCCTGGTTTGACTTTTCTAACCAAAGCAGAACTAGTTTCTGATGGCCTCTTTGCAGTTTTCCTCAGACTGTTTCCTGGAGATGCTGGAAGACCACCCCAGTGTGTAACCTACACTATCTTCCCCAGCCTCTCCTTTCTGACATTCCACTTAAGCTCTTGGCTTGGTTTTCTCTTTCAAGAAGAAAAAAATAAAAAAAATCCCTGTGAGAGATAAAAAACAGTTCCCTTTGGAGCTTCTGTGGTCTCTACCATTCTCACAACTGGCTGGGGTCAGCCAGCTATGTGTGTGAAAGACCTCTGCTCAGGGAAACCTTGACTTCACCTTAGAAAATAATTTCAGGACAAGCCAGTATGAAGCAGAGATGAACTTTATTGGAAGGCATTTATAACATAGATTTTAAGCACAGGAGGTACTAGACAGCCAGTCAGAGAAAGAACAAGGTACTCACAGAGCGTGGGGTGGGCATCTCAAGGCACGGTCTCATTTCATGGTTTTACAATGATGTCATGTGAGAAGTATTTGACCCATCAAATACTTCTGTGTGCCTTGTAATCAGAAAAGACTCTGTTTTATTTCCAGCACTTGAAGCTCATTTCATGGCCAATAATTTTTCTTTAGCGTTCCACATCTTTGATTTTTTTCTATGAATATTCAATTTAACACCTTACATATAAGTCATGCCAAATTTGCTAATTATTTTATTCAAAATTTCCACACTTTTACAGTCATTTTCCTCCTTGTTTGGTCAGTTACTGAGAAATGTTTGCTGAGATCCTCGGCTCAGAGTGTTGGCTTACATTTTAACTCTAGCTTTGTCTATGTTTTGCTACCTTGAGTTTGGTATGGAATCACTACATGCAAAGTTAAAATTGTTCTGTCTGCCTGAAACTTTAATACTTCATCATCTTTTTTCACTTTGCTCCATTCCTTTAGTTTTAGATATACTTCTCAAGCAGTTTTTGGTTGGGCTTTCATACAATTGGCAATTTTACTCCACTTGAGTTTAACATAATGACTGGTTCTTTAGATCAAGTCTGCTATCCTTGTCTGTACCTTTTACTTACGTTTATTCTATGGTTCTTTGGTTCCCTACCTTCCAGGTTGCTTAGGAGAAAGGCTTACATTATTCTGGTGCCTCAGTCAAGAAACTACGCAGCTCATCAGTGATTTTATTTTACGTTAGTTATCTTCCTTTTTTAAAGACTAGGTTTCACTATGCAGCCCTGGCTGGCTTGGAACTTCCTATACAGACCAGGCTGGCCTCAAACTCCCATAGGTCTGTCTGCCTGTGTCTTCTGAGTGCTGAGACAAAAGGAATGCCCCACCATTTCCTGCTTAGGGGTAAAGTTAGATAGCAACTTTAATAATTTGGCTTATGAAAATTTAATTGCTAATTTTACCATATGGTGAATGAAAGACTTTAAAATGCCTTTATTGTGCATATCTGTCCTTGAGAACTTCTATACTGCCTAAACATGTATTGCATAAATTGGTCTTTCATCACTTGTCTTTTGTTTGTTTGCTGGTTTAAAAATCCACACGATTAAAAGAAAATCCACAAGGTTTATCGGTAACCCTTCTTGCTCTCTCAGAAATCCTTCGTTTTCTGTAGTTCACCATCTACAGAGGGATCATATGAGCTATCCTCCATCCACACTGGCATGTCAGTTGCTGTTGTCCTTGACCAGTGTTGGTTAGGCAGAGATACTGAAGCTTTCAGAAATAAAGTATCTCCGTCATGTTGAGAAAACACACTCTACAGTGGCCTATCCAGGCCACTCTCTCTCTCTCTCTCTTTTTTCTTTTTTCTTTTTCTTTTTTTTTTTTTTTTTATTTTTCGAGACAGGGTTTCTCTGTAGCTATGGAGCCTGTCCTGGAACTAACTCTTGTAGACCAGGCTGGCCTTGAACTCACAAAGATTCGTTCACTGCCTCTGCCTCCAGAGTGCTGGGATTAAAGGTGTGTGTCACCACTGCCCAGCTCCCAGGCCTCTGGCTCCTGCAAACTTCCTGTAACTACTTCCATAATACTCCCTAAGACTTAGTATAGGGATTATTTTATAGAATTTATATGCACTTTTTTGGGAGAATTGATGAATTTCATTAGTGTTGGGAAATTCATGTTTCTAAATTACCCAAATTTTGCTCCCACACCATTATCCTTCCCCTCTTGCACGCGCACATGTGTGTGTGTGTGTGTGTGTGTGTGTGTGTGTGTGTGTGTGTGTGTGTGTTACACACAGGTCAAGTTTTTACTTTACCTTCATATTGCCCCCATTCTGCTATTCCATCCTCTATTTCTCCATCATACATCCAGCCTGAGTATTTTTAGCCCATTGCACTGCCTACTCTTTCATCTGCTTTGTCGATCTGATCTTACCCAAACTACTAAGCACTTCCTCCTTCAGATATCAAATTTTCTGCTTCAGTTTTTCTAGTCAGGCTTTTTTAAAAAATGTTTGTCATTAGCCAAGTTCTCAAATTTTAGCCTTTACCACCTTATCAAAGTATACTTGTTTTAACTGCTTTGGCTACTAGCGCCAGTATCTGGAGCCCTGTAATGAGTCTACTTGCCTCATTAGTCCCTTCGGTTTCATCCCTGTCTTGGGCAGATCTCCCTTTATTATGCCTGGATGTTGTATTGATAAAAATTCCTTGCAGATCTGATAAAGAGCCTAGAATAAGATTCTTACGTTGCTTTGAGGAGGATTTATACTTTCTAGCGCATGGGAATACAAGCTGTCTGGTGCACGGGAATACGAGCCATTTGGTCATCCGCTAGGACCAAGTTCAAATTCACTTCTCCTTTCCGCTAGGCTTCTTGAGCCTCCTTATTCCCCAGGGAAAGGTGAGTGCGCTATCTGCCCATTCCACAGGCCTGTCGCAGGACAATCAGATTGGCAGCCCTGCGATGCAGGACAATCAGACGTGATTGGGAGTTGAATCAAAGCAGGAACTCAGTTTATTACTGTGAGCGTTTGCTTATAAAGGTAAGCGACATCCTGTGATGTGGGGGTACCTCCAGCCAATGAGAGGCAGCCAAACCTTCCCCCTGGCGGGAGGGATATCTACCTAGTTTTTGGTGTCTCATCCTCACTCAAACTCGATCCAGGCCTTTCTCTGTCCTATAGGCCTCGAAGTACAGGCCTTGAACTCAAGCTAGGATTTTTTCTGTCCTATAGTCCTTGAGGTACAGGCACTGAGATAATTTTGGTCCAACATCCTTCCTCCTGGAACATTACTCTACTGGATAAAGAAGGTTCCAACTCAAAGTAATTCAAAGTGTCGGAAAGACAGACTAGAATGCTTTTACAACTTTAACTGCTCCGTTGGGCAGCTAAATAGATGTTAGGAGGGTTAGATGAGAGCCCTCACTTGTAACCAAGCCCTCCCTTCTAACAGCTTGTAAAATCAAGGACCAGAATTTTAGGACAGTACTTGATGGTCAGATGAATGGGAGCTGTAGTATGTCACTCTCTGGTCTCAGGAAGAGATGTGACATCCTACACCAGACAGAAAGTCATTCACAGGTCATTACCTAAACCTGGTTCCAAGATCCCTGAATGGTATAAGATCACCTTACAGTGGAGGACTGTATAACAAAGAAAAGGAAGTCTCTTGTCCCCTCCCATAAACCTTTAGGAACAGCACAAGGCCTGTCTGAAATGTAGGCAGCTGTCCTCACCCACCTCAAGAGTGTTCCCAACAGTGCATTTGGCCATTGCCCACTCCTGGAGAGGACTCCCCTGTCTCGGTAGAAACTCTACCCACTTCCACACTGCCACAGACCACAGGACTAGGGGCCTGAGAAGGGCCCAAAACAAGATCGCAGAAACAACTGGACACCAGTATCTGTCGCCCTGGCTGCCTATGACCTGAAAGCCAGTACTGCTGTGGGTACTGGTGGAAACCTACAGGGACACAATCGAGTTCAGGGCCAACCTGTGCTACATAGTAAGACCCGTCTCAAAGGAAACAGAGTAATACCAACTTAAAAATAACTTCTTCACTGCCAGAAGGAAGAAAAGTAGAGCAAGCCTGTGCCCAGTGGGAGTCACCTCCATCTCTAGTTCCTGGACTTGGGTTCTTTCCTAAACTTTTAGTTTACTGGGACCTTCAAGCAATATTTATTTGTTAGTTTGCTTGTCTAAGCTTTTCAATAAAGTTTTTGTCTATACATATTCAGTAGACTTTCAAAGTTACTTTGTCTATCAAAATATGATTAAGGGCAGAAGATATTTAAATATAATTTCTCCTAACCTGACACAAGAGAAGAAAGAAAAATAAAATGTTTCTAGTGCTTTCCAAGTGGTTCCTCACTTAAATCCAAAAGAATCAAATACTCATTTGACAAAATCCATTTACAAAGTGTTTAGACAAACATAACCCTGGATTATTTGGTTATGTTGTTTATTTGTGGTTTGTTCATGGCTATGCTGGCATGGTTACATCAGAATTAATGTGACTTTCATTTTCTCTAAAATCTTAACAAAACTATATTTCATACTCGCTAATCTTATCAAGACCAATAGACCAATATAACCCAGAATACTTACATATATCACGGTGGAAAAACTCCATTGGAAATGATTCATTGAGATTATGGCTTTACTCAATTAAAGATATTCAAAACTCACTGTAAATTTTTTTTTAAATTTGATATCATTAAACAAGGTATTAGCCCAAGCACCAATTAAAATTTATCATTGTCACCCAGTGATAAGATTTTCAAATTTTACTGTCTGCAAATTTTAATCATTTAAGGAAAATCTAATTTAAATGAAAAATGTCTTTCAAGACTAAAATCTGTGATATCTAGAATGTTTTCATATTAGTGTTTGAGAATGAGAAATGGCTTTTTGGTTTTTGTTTCTCTCCCCCACCCCATGGGTTCAGTGCCAGAGCAGAGTCTGGGGCCTGGGCTAAACGCCTAACCTTGAGGGGTCACCTAATGCGTCAAACCCCTCACCACCCAGCAAACGCTGACCAAGTTCCAGCTGCCTATCAGAGGCAGGAGCAGGCCTAGGTTCCCTCTTAACACATTAGGGGTTTCTTCTCCCCTCCCCCCCCCCGCTTTTGCTGACTTACATGCTATCTTAACCCTTACTTACAGAGTAAGTCTGTATCTTACTCAGTGAGAATTCCCCAGCTCTCTGTACGATGAGTCTTTCCACACAGCCTTGAGATCTAGACCTGTGTCTGCATCATCTCCTCATCTAAAGGGGGCATGTGCAGTAGATATGACATCAGCACTCTCTCCTACTCACCTAACAAAAATTGTGATCTACAGTTGCGTTACTCTAAAGCAAATGTACAGCCAGTTGAAACACACAGCAAGGTTGGTTTGAGAAGTGGTCTCAGATCTTAGAAGCGGCAAATGAGATGCCTGGCTTGTGACAACCACCAGTGACGCATCCTTGTAAGTGCCTAACTGTCACCAAAGGAAAGCAAAGAAGCATTTAACACAGTCGCTATCCAGGCTCAATTCCAGTTCAGAATCCACATTTATCCCCCAGGACACGCTTCCTCACTTTGATTGTAAACTGGCATCTCCTGAAAGTGCTTCTGTTGTATGTGCATTCAAACATGTATATTGTAACATGAGGGCCTGCTTGCTGGGGTTTCTGTCCTACCCAGTTCCCACAGCTGGTAAATCCCAAAGAAAATCACACAGAGATCTCCATAAGTTATACACTGATTGGTCCATTAGCTCAGGCTTCTTGTTAACTCTTGTAACTTAATATTAGCCCATTATTCTAGTATATACTAGCCACATGGCTCGGTACCTTTTTCAGCGGGGCAGGTCACATCTTCCTTCTTCTATGTCTGGGCAGGACTGCAGGAAGAGCTTCCTTCTTCCCAGAATTCTCCTGCTCTCATTGACCCGCCTCTACTTCCTGTCTGGTTGTCTTACCTCTACTTCCTGCCTGGCTACTGGCCAATCAGCATTTATTAAAACATAATTGACAGAATATAGAATTGCCCCACACCAGTATATCATTATCTGAATGTTTTGAAGTACAAGATTTCTTTTATATGACTTCAAATAGACTAGGAGAACTTTTACTCCAACAATCTAATCATATATGCATATAATAAAGTTTAGTCAATTTTTATCCCCTGCTACCAGCTCTCATCCCCCTCTCCCTGTCTTGATGAAACCCTTCTTCTCTCCATCAAGCCCCCATCTTATATTCTTGTCTTCTGTGTCTGTGTGTGGCCCCCTGGGTTTAACTATGGCTGCACACTCAAGTATGGGCATGAGGTGATTAACTGGAACATGGGCCACTATGTGTGTGTAACTACTGCACAGAACAGAGTGGCATTCCATCCCCGCCCCTGTAAACTGTCAATAGCAGCTCAGGTGGTAGGGCCTCAAGAGCCCTTACCCCTTCCATGACGAAACATTGACTATCCCCACGTTCTGCAGCTCTTGCGTAGTTATCCACAGCAGATTCATGAGCACAAGGCATGTCCAGAAGACATCTTTTCACACTACACCTCCCCACCCTTTTGCTCTTCCAGTCTCCTCCCCTGCCCTGCTATGTTCCCTGAGCCTTGGAGGGAGAAATATTGTAGGCGGAGGCCACTTGTTCATTCCTGGCTGCCCAGACTCAAAATAACCACATAGAAACTGTTTTAATGAAATCACTGCTTGACCAATAGCGTAAGCTATTATTATTATTATTATTATTATTATTATTATTATTATTGTCATTATTGTTAGCTATTGTTATTAGCTAGCTAGCTGTTATATCCTAAATTAACCCATTTCTATTTATCTGTATATCCCACATGGTTGTGGCTTACCAGTAAGGTTCTGTCCTAGGTCTGGCATCTGTCTCCAGCAGCAGGCTACATGGCTTCTCACTGACTCCACCTCTTTTCGCTCTATACATATCTTCCAGCCTGGCTATATTCTGTTAAGCCATTGGCCGAAAGCAGTTTCTTTAGTAACCAATAAAAGCTACACATATACATTAGGACTTCCCACACCAAAATATAGGAAACTTATTTAGGGTCCGTCACCATGCCCATCATGAGCCCACATCACTACCACATGCTGCCAGAAGTTCTCTGACAATGGCTGAGAGAAGAAACACTCAGTGTGGATGTAAACGTAGTGAGCAAGCAGTTGGGCCTTTAGTCCTCTTGTCTTAAAACTACAATGATGAAGGGGATTTGAGTTGGGAAGACTATTTGTGAGGCATTGTGCCTACGTGTAAGACCTCAGTAGTGTCAGAGCTGAGACGCATCTCGCACTCATTTTTATGTTTCTTTGAATGGCCTAGTGAGTAGGAATCCTTCTTTCCTTCTCAGTGCTGGAGCAAAGGGAAGTGTGGGGGTCACGGCAAAGACGGGCTTGGATGGAAAGAGGGACTGACAGACATGGAACACGTATAACCTTTAGTGTGGGTTTTGTCTCATCTCTAATTGCAGCTCCCCTTTTGAAGAGGTGAGACAGTAAAAGCAAATAAATTAAAAATGAAATAAATTAAAATAACAAAATAAATTTTAAAAAAAAGTGTTCTAAAGAAATAAAATAAGGATTCCAAGGCTGGAGAGACTGTGATGATGATACATACTCAAGAGGCTCTGATGGAGGGAACCAGCAATAGACAATGCTAACCTGGTTAGCTTCCTTCTCTCTGCTCCCGGGACAAAGGCAACCTTGTCAGTCTCCGCTGGTTTTGGGGCTTATTTGTCTGCTTGTTTTGTTTTTTGTTTGTTTGGTTGGTTTGGTTTGGTTTGGGTTTCTTTGGGAACTTACAAGCTTCCAAGTAAGCTACATAATTTTTCTCTAAAACAAAATTCTTAGAAAAGGAAAGAAAACTGACAAATGAACCAAATTCTTGTTCTCAAAGGTGTTCACTACTCCTAGCCGCCAGGCAAATGCAAACCCAAACTACTCTGAGGTGCCACCTCGCTTGAGTCAGAAAGGCTAACATCGACAAGCCTGGCAACATATGTTGTAAAAGATGTAGAGGGGGGACCCTTGGTCACTGTGGTTGGAGGTGCAAGTTAATTAATGCAGCCATTGTGGAAATCGGTTTGGAGATTTCTCAAAAAGTTCGAAACAAAGCTCCATATGACCTGCTGTTTCATTCCTAGGCATGTACCCAGAGAACGCCACACCCTACCTTAGAGACCTCAGCACCCCTATCATTCCTACTGCTTTTTTCACTGTGCAAAGATTTGGGATCAGTTTAGTTGTCCACAAACTGATGAAAGGATGATGAAAATTGTGTGTGTGTGTCTGTGTGTGTCTGTGTGTATGTAAGAGTGTGTACACAAATACTATTCAGCTCTAAAGAAAATATAATCACAAAACTAGCAGGGTGGATTTAGAACATATACTATTAAGTGACGTCACAAAATCTCAGAAAGAAAAAACTACATGTTCTCCTTTGTGTGTGGAACCAAGTCAATTTTGTGTGTGAGAGAGAGAGAGAGACAGAGATACAAAGAGACAGAGAGAAAGAGATACATGTGGGTACAATATAAATGCAGAAAAAAAGAATAAGAAAGGCTCCATATTGGAGGCAGAGGAAGGACCAAGTGCAGGTAAAGGGTACCTCAGTCGAAAGAGGCTATAAAGCCAATTGGTTTTCTTTCTTTCTTTCTTTCTTTCTTTCTTTCTTTCTTTTTGGTTTTTTGAGCAGGGTTTCTCTGTGGCTTTGGAGCCTGTCCTGGAACTAGCTCTGTAGACCAGGCTGGTCTTGAACTCACAGAGATCTGCCTGCCTCTGCCTCCCGAGTGCTGGGATTAAAGGCGTGGACCACCACCGCCCGGCTGCCAATTGGTTTTCTACTTTTAAATCTATTATGGATTTTGGGGGTTTGGTGGGTAGGTACATAAAAATATACTGAATAGTGAAGGTATGGGATCCAATGAAGTCTTAGCATGGCTATTCTAACTGTATAGAAAAGGCTCAGGGAGATGTATAGACTTTGGGTCTGTTTAACGTCAGTATGTAGTTTTTTATTTGCAAGGCTTCTATCATAATAATGTTCATTTAAAATGAAAGATTATTCTAAAGCACAGTTGAAATTCTTGACAGAATGGGAAGGTCATTTTTTTATACAAATGGATTTCAATTGTCTGGATGAAAGTAAAATAACTTTTTATTTTATAGCTGACTGTAAGTCATTAAACATTTTCGAGATTTCATGAACAACATAGACCAAAACTAAGCCACTGAAAATTTCTAAAAGTGTTGTGGAATCTTCAGGGACACGCTGCAGTGGTTACCATTGGTTGTCAGCCAAACAAGATCAAGGACCACCTGGAGAAGCTGGTCTCCCCGTCAGCCTGTGGGGCACTGTCTTGATGACATTACTTGGTGTAGGATGATCCACACCTACTGCAGCAGGTACCATTCCCTGGCTGGGATCCTGGGCAATGTAAGTAGAGAATGGAGCTCAGCAGCAGCAGCAGCAACACTCATAGCTCCCTGCCTCCTGGTTGTCGTTGCCAGGCAACCAGCTGGCTCAAGCTCCTGCAGCCTCGACTCTTCCACCACGAGAGACTGGATCGTTAAACTGTGGTCCGGAGTAAACCCAACTCCACTTTCCCTGTCACTGTCCTCAATGCATTTTCTCACAACCAGAGAAAAGAAACCAAGACGCACACACTACTTGAATCTGCTCGGTAAGTGACTTCTTAAAACAAACTTCTGCCCAGGAATAAAGTCACCAAATTCGACTTGTCTCAGGGAATGCTGTCTAAAATAAATTATCAAGGAAAGAGGTTCTTTCCCACTATTCCTGGGCATTCAGACTCTAGGTTCACAAGTTCTTACTGAACCACCGTTTCTTAGTATCTGGCTTGCGTGTCTTTTTCTTTACTCCTATAAATATACAATCTGATTTCATAGAAATCCTAGGAAATATTTCTGGTACTAAAAGAAACTTCTTAAAGAAGAACTTTCGATTATAGCTTGGGCAATAATAAAATATAACTTTGACACTTGTAAAAATATTCAGGGCAGTGGTGGTGCACGCCTTTAATCCCAGCACTCGGGAGGCAGAGGCAGGCGGATCTCTGTGAGTTCGAGGCCAACCTGGTCTACCAGAGCTAGTTCCAGGACAGGCACCAAAGCTACAGAGAAATCTTGTCTCGAAAAAACAAAACAAAACAAAAAAAGTTCAATCACAATATTTGTCTGGGCATTGTCTTTTGCAGCTAAATGTTTTTGTAGTTAATTTAACTCTTGGAAGCAGGGTCTCACCTATCCAGGATGACCTAGCATTCATTCTGTGACTGAGGATGCCCTTCACCCTCCTGGGTTTTGACAGCAGTTTCTTTTGCAGTGCTGGGTACCCAACCCGCGGCTCATGTGTGCAGGAAAAGCACTCTAGAAACTGAGATATAGCTCCAGTCCCATCAAGTTTTAATCACTTTTTTCTCTATCATCCATGAAATCCAAAAATAGTTTCTACTTCATTTTTAGTGACGCAAAGAAAGACAGAAACCCGCGTTCTTTTGCTGCCACCTAGTGGTTAGGATCAAAAAGTGCAACTGTGGTAAATCTCGACAAGCGAACATTAATTACTGTGCGGCTACATAAAAGTGACACATGCAAGCTTTTTATTTTAAAAACCTAAAAGCATATGCAAATCAAAACAACTCTGAGATTCCATCTTACACCTGTAAGAATGGCCAAGATCAAAAACACTGATGACAACTTATGCTGGAGAGGTTGTGGGGAAAAGGGAACACTTCTGCATTGCTGGTGGGAATGCAAGCTGGTACAACCCCTTTGGATGTCAGTGTGGCGATTTCTCAGAAAACTAGGAAAGAACCTTCCTCAAGACCCAGTAATACCACTTTTGGGTATATATCCAAAGGATGCTCAATCGTGCCACAAGGACATGTGCTCAACTATGTTCATAGCAGCTTTGTTTGTCATAGCCAGAACCTGGAAACAACCTAAATGTCCCTCTATTGAAGAATGGATTTAAAAAATATGGTATATTTACACAGCAGAAAAAAATAACAACAGCTTGAATTTTGCAGGAAAATGGATGGAACTAGAAAGCATTATTTTGAGTGAGGTAATCCAGACCCAGAAAGACAATTATCACATGTACTCACTCATAGGTGGTTTTTAAACATAAAGCAAAGAAAGCCAGCCTACAAACCACAATCCCAGAGAACTTAGACAATAATGCAGACACTAAGAGAGACTTACATAGATCTAATCTACATGGGAAGTAGAAAGTAGAAAAAGACAAGATCTCCTGAGTAAATTGGGAGCATGGGGACCTTGGGGGAGGGTTGAAGGAGGGGATGGTAGAGGCAGGGAGGGGAGCAGAGAAAAATGTAGAGCTCAATAAATATCATGGAAAAAATAAAAATTAAAAAAACCTAAAAGCATAAAAATTCCTTGTTTAAAGTAAAAAAAAATGAGTGGTTACAATTTGAAAAAATCCCTTTATATTGTCTGAAACTTTAAGAGACACCTCCCCTCTATTTTCAGTTAATTTGGACATGGGGACATAGAATTTAAACATAACTTCCTGCTTTCTGAAACAAATAGTAGGTATTCAATAACAGGAGCAGACAGTTGGTATGAATAAACACTTCTGTTCCACAACTACACTGGTATTAGATGCTCCATCAAATGATAATTACAATCAAATTAAATATAAAACAGATTAAAAGTGACCTCATGCTAAGGAGACCTTGCTGTCTATAAACAGCTTGTTTTATATAACCAGAATGGGTAAGAAAAAATACATCTAAGAAAGAGGATGGTGATATTTGGGATAAGGTCTCTTGTGGCCCAGGTATCCCTGAACTTGCTATGGAATCAAACATCATATCCTCCTGTCTCTGCTTCCCAAGTTCTAGGATTTCGGGCATCTGCTATGATGCCTGGCTTCAGAAAGAACTACTTTAGTTTTGTTGTTGCGGGGGGGACAGTGGTACCAGAAGACAACGTTGGGTGTTAGTCCTCACTGTGTTTGAGTCAGGGTGTCTTTTCTGGCTCATTGCTGCAGTATGCCAGAGTAGCTGGTCCCCAACCTTCTGAAATTCCCCATCTCTGGCTCCCATCTCTCCATAAAGGAGCTGGGGTTACAGACATGCACTTCCTTGTCCAGGTTTATGCAGCTTCTGGGGGTTTGAACTGAAGTCTTTGTTCTGCTGCAGCAAGCACTCTACCCACTGAGCCACATTCCTAGCCCAGAATTTCCTCTGAGAGTATAAATGGGTACGATTTGCCTATTGAATGGGTAGCATGGTCCAAGTTAGAGAATAAACCATCCAACTTGGTTTTCCCAATGGTTATTCTAGATTAGCCGCCCCCGTTTACTGACAGCACAGTCAAGCAGAACCCCAGCAATGTGATACACCTCCAGTCATGCTTGGAAGTTAGTGTACACATGTAACTCTGCTACAATGGAAACGCAAACTGAAGCAGACTTAGATGGAGCTTGCACCTGCAAGGCCCCTTTGCTGAATCAGCAAATGGCATGTATGAGAGACGGGGCGCTCTCCTCCAACTGTCATTCCAGGTTAGTTCACTGGTCAGATACAGAGCTTAGGGCAAAGACAAGAGCACTGGGCACCAGGTCCATCATCCTTGCCCCACTCAGCACATGAGCGTAGGCAAGATCCGCCCTCATCTGTTGCTTTCCCTGTGAGCAGAAAACAGCGCCCACTTTAGCCGGCCTGTTAGACCACGGGGAGATAATACAATAGCTGCCGAGTAGCAGGGTCTGTGGTAATCACTACAAACACACACCCCCACACACGAGTACATGTGTGACATTAGCCCTGAGGCTTTGATGAAGGCATAGGGATAGCATAGTAACCTGGGACCCCATTGCTTTCCTAACAACACACTTAGCAGCCCCAGTGTCCCATCAGCACTGAGCAGCACATACAACCCACCTCCAACCCTGAAGAAACCCACCCCTCCATAGCAACCCCTCAGCAATCCCCTTTCTAGAAGTTAGAACATGTCTGGAAACATATCCAGAAACTACAGACAAGGAGCCAATCCAGACTGGACTGGATTTAGGTGTGTGCACTCTCTGAGTAAACTTATAGGGAGATTCCTTCTCTGCCACATTATCCCTGTGTGTGGTACGTGTGCATGTGAGCAAACTCAGATATATCATGTTAAAGGATACAAACAGTGAATGCACTCTCACATAACTAAGGCTGTCAATCAAACAAGAAAACATCCACACTAAGTCGGTAGCCTACCAACTCCTCCCGGACCCCATAAGAAGAAGCCCAAACAAAAAGCAATGCTCTTGGGCACCCTAGCCCAAGTCACCAGCTGCTCTCTTGCAGTGTCTCCTATACTGTCCCTTTAAATAAAATCCCTTACTGCTTTGCTATTTGTACAGGCTATTTCAAGTTTCGATTCCTTGCATAAGATGCCAAGGACTTTGAAACACCTGGTCCAGACAAGACCACTGGCAACAGCTTCAAGCCATGAAAACGCATGAATGAAGCATACGTGTTTACTGATAAATGAAACAGCTCACCTGAAAAGGTGACATGCAGTGTGACTCCAGTCAACACATACAGAGCAATTCCCATTCAGAGCAAACAATGGCTGGAATGTGTTTTAATCAGTTGTAAGCCATTTCTTAAATGTAATAACCTGTGTCTTAATTACAAATATCAATACAAGAAAAGCATTGTGCCTGGGTCTCACCTGTGCCAATGGCAATCTAATAGGAAACTTGAAATAACATTTATTCTATTTTATTCATTGTATCACAATAAAGAGAAAAAATGCTCTAATCAATTGTTAGTAATAACAAAAGCAAAGTCATGCCAGGGAGCAAAACCACAACCATGCATCTGACAGGCAAGTCTTTAAAAAACTATTACATTCATGTATTCTGTGTGTGGGTGCACATTCACACATACGCATGCCAGAGGACAACCAATAGGTATTGGTTCTCTTCCTCCACCTGGTGAGTCCCAGGGATCGAACTCAGGTCCAAAGGCCTGGTGGTAAGTGTCCTTACCTGATGAGCCCACAATTGCACTACATGTCTAGCCCCCAGTCTTGCTCTGGGTAAAATGTTCCAGGTTCCAACATCTTATTAGTACACAGACCACAGATGCATTCATTTGGAGGGGGCGGACGCAACGGGTTTGTTTTGGTTTTTCCAGATGGGGTTTCTCTGTATTGCCCTGGCTGTCCTGGAGCTCACTCTGTAGACCAGGTTGGTCTCAAACTCACAGAGATTGCGTGCCTCTGCCTCTGTCCACCACCACCACCTAGCTCCATTAAAACTGTATCATTAAGAAATTTAAGATTTTCTACACCTCATTTATTTCTTATATTAGTTTACCTGGGACATTTAGAGTGTTTGTTTTTGCTTTGAACCACTATTATATGGCAAAAGCTAAAAACTAAATGTCTTAAAAGTAAATTGCCTTGCAGGATTGGAAAGCATTTGCTGTTCTCGCAGAGGACCAGGGCTCAATTCCCAGCACCCACATGGATGCTAACCTACAGTCAGGTTTGAAACAACTTTATTCATAATTGCCTGAGCTGCGAGGCAACCGAAACGTCCTTCAGTGATTGAAATGTAAATAAAGCAGTCTTTCAGCAAAGTACTGTCGGTGAGACAGAATAGAATAGGATCCAGTATTTAAAAAAAAACGGGCTATCAAGCCATGAAATGACAAGGAGAAAATTAAATGCATCTCCTAGGTGAGAGAAGGCGACCTGAAAAGACACACGCCATCTGACTCCAAGGATGTGTTCTCCCGGAAAAGATGGATCAAAAGAGTCAGTGAAAACAGTCCTCGCCAGAGGCTGGAGAGGAAAGAGGTAAATACATAGAGTACAAATCCTTAAGGCCATGTAACCATTCAGGTTTATAAATACAGTGGCAGGTGGATGTCCTTGTATCTGTTCAAAACCATAGAATAAACACCATCCAAAGAACCCAAACATAAACCACAGACTCTGTAGGTTCATTAACGGTGGCAATAGTACCGATGTGGCACAGGATGTCCTTTGTGGGGGAGATTTGTGCCTATGTAGGGAAACGGAGTGGATGTGAGCTTCTGACTTTACCTGTGACCCTAAAGTCGCCACTACAAAACAAAATTTGTATAAGAAGAAAATGGTGCAAGCAAGACAACTCAACAGTTTAAGGGGGCTTGCAGCCAAGCCCGTCGACCTAAGTTTGAGTCCCAGAACCCACATAGTAGAACTGAGATTTGACAACACACACACACACACACACACACACACACACACCAAATGTAAAAAAAATATAGCAGAAGAAGGGAAATGTGTGTAACAAAAGCACTTCACAGAGGTAAAGTGACATCCTACTCTTTCTGTTGCTATGATAAAACCCTAACCAAAAGCAACTCGGTGGAGAAAGGGATTGTTTCATCTTACAGGACTGTGTGTAAGAGAAGTCAAGGTCGAGCTAGAGTGGAACCTGGAGGTGCAAATGGGAACCGAGACCACCAGAGACTGCTTCTCTACAGCTGGCTCAGCGGGTTTTCTCACATAACCCAGGAAGACCCGCCCCGGGGTGGCACCACCCCTCCCACTTGCATCATTAATCAAGAAAATGTCCCTACAAACAAATCTGATGGAGGCCATTTTTCAACTCAAGTGCCTTCTTCACAGGTGACTTTAGCTTGTGTCAAGTTGTCAAAGCTCGTCAGCTCAAATGACTATTTAAATGTTTCCCACGGACGCAGGGCATTTCATCAAAAGTAACCTGAATGCATCACGGCCTAAGGAGAACCGAAAAACAATACATAGTCTCCTGTGAAAGGACTAAGAAATCTAAGATACTACATGCAAAATCTAGCAAAAGTATTTGAATCTCTAGTTGAAGAAGGTAATTTAGATATAGATATTCCCAGTATCTATATTCTAATAATTATTTCCTATTTAAGAACACGCTATAGTTGGAAAACTCCCAATAGCAACTTGTGTAAAAATAAAATTTTGAGTAATATCAATAATTTAAAAAGTATGATCGTTAGTCTCTATTAGTGTTTTCAATGAACTTTAAAGGTAATAGAAAGAAAAAAAATCCCACAGTTCCAATGTTTAAAATTGTAAGTATGCTTGATTGTTGTTAGTAAAAAAATTTTAGAAGATTTTTTTCATTTCAAGTCATCTCTGACATGCAGGATTTGATGGCAAGTGACATCACAGATTACAGAGTTTTACAACTCTGCTAAGCCTCGGTGAGACAACAAATTCTTACCCATTTTCTATGAACCAGATTCCTCTTAGGACACTTGGGTGCAGGAAAAATCCCCTTTTCAATGTAGCATGAAGACACTAAATATCTCATGTTTGTTTACAGATAAACTTAGGACAATTGCGCACACGTACACACACTCATGCACACATGTACAACAGAGGAATATCTGCCAGCTCAGTCAGCATTCCGTGGCTTCCCCATCGCTGAAGAATTTTATTGCCTAAAATGTCCAAAACTAATTTGTACCTAACAGTCACAATGCAGCTTTGAACAGGTTTGTTCTGGTCGGCACAATTACTCTTCTTGTTTCTTTTTACTAAAGAGATCACACTCAACAAAAAACCAAACCAAGCCCAAACCATGGGCTATGTCTCCCCCGCACATGGCGGGAACACAACTTTCCAGCACTGACACTGCTGATCCTAACGCGCTGCCTCCTACTTTGCAAAACCGAGACGCAACTACACTGGTCTCTGTCAACGCCTTCCAATCTTTGTCAGAAAACTTAGAGCAACAAGGTGATCACCTTTGCATCTGGGATTAAACCTCCAAACCCTTCCGTCTCAGACAGCATCTGTCTGTATCATGTATCATGGCGAGAATGCTGCTTCTCTCCTCCCCTCGGCAAACTCTCTCAAATATAGATTTTTACATTCCCAAGGTCCACTTATGTCATTATCATTTTGTGTTTTATCTACTGGCTCATTCTAAAAACTGATGGCAGTAAAAGCATTTAGAATGCTAAAAAGGCAAATAGCTGGGCCCAGCTTATTAGAAGTAAAGGCTACTTCTGAATTCTTTAGTTGCTAACTCCAAAGGCAGGGCACAAGTGGGGGTACCCCTACCCAACACAGGCGCACGCGAACACACACACACACACACACACACAACTATACACCTTGACTATTCAGTTTAAAAATTGGGAAGAGGCCCTTTAAAGAAAAATCTACATGCAGCCAGACAAATTCCATGTGGGACTTTCACAGGGGCATGCGCTCGTCTAACAGTACAAATTACGCACACCTGTGTTATGATGTTTTACACATTTATTTTCATTATTCCAAGCTAACTACTCCATTGTTTCAGGAAAGTGCCATGCAGTATGGTAATGTTGGTATGAAAAAAACAAAGTAACAATGTTTGAAAGATGGAAGGCTCAACCACATGGGCAATCTGTTCAAATGTTCGGGCTTCGGAAGGAAATAGCACGCCCTTGGCATTTTAAGACAGAGGTCCTGCCATCTCTGCCTACATAAAAACGTCCCTGAGTTTACACAGGCGCCAGGGTATTTGCAGAATTGACCTTCGCTTCCCATCAAGGCTTCTCATACATACTTTCACACACAAGTACTGTTTTTATTCATTCCCTTCATCTGATGGCCTCTCAATTTGTTTCCAGGGCAGACCCAACAGAACGCCCACACTAAACAGCTCATATAGTAGAAAATGTATTGTCTGTAGTTCTGGAGGCTCAAGTCCAAGACGGGTGCAAACGGAGCAGGTTCCTGCCCCACACCGCTCGCCTGAAGTCCAGTGCTCTGTGGACACTGGCATCCCTTAACTCCTGAGAACATCAAGCTGCTCTCTGCCTTGGTTTCCTACGGGAGTCACCCTGCATACATGTCCACACGGCCTCATTTTATACTTGCCATATGCTATTGGAAAACACCCTAGGGACCTCACACATGTGATTACATATGTTATAATCCCATTCCAAAATAAGAGGACATTCTGAAATATTGAAATCTTAGGTCTTCGATATATAATGCAGGAGGTGGGTGCCCAAGTTCACTCATGGCAACCATTTCAAGTTTGGAGCAGGGTGTAGCTCAAACTTGCCTACCTAGCATGTAGGTTTAATCCCAGCACGGTGAAAACACACACAATCTGTAAAATTGTGCCCTGGTGAAAAGCAAATCAAAAATGACCCCAAGATACCATATTTTCCCTGTCAGAATGGCTAAAATCAAAAACACTGAGGACAGCTTATGTTGGAGAGGATGTGGAGTAAGGGGAACACTCCTCCATTGCTAGTGGGAATGCAAACTTGTACAGCCACCTTGGAAATCAATATGGCCGTTTCTTGGAAAATTGGGAATCAATCTACCTCAATACACAGCTATACCAATTTTAGGCATATACCCAAAGGATTCACAATCATACCACAAGCTATGTTCACAGCAGCATTATTCGTAATAGCCAGAACCTGGAAACAAACCAGATGCCCCTCAACCAAAGAATGGATAAGGAAAATGTAGTTCATTTACACAGTGGAATACTACTCAGCTGTATCAAAAACAAAAGCAGACAAACAAAAAAATGATGACTTCATGAAATTTGCAGGAAATGGATGGAACTAGAAAAAAATTATTCCGAGTGAGGTAACCCAGACCCAGAAAGACAAACATGGTATACACTCACTCATAGGTGGTTATTAGGAGTAAAGCATAGGATAATCAACCTACAATCCACAGTCCAGGACAGACTAGATAACAAGGGAGGCCAAAAGACAGATGGATTGGTTTCCCTGGAAAGGGGAAGTAGAAAAGTTCTCCTGGATAAACTGGGGCAGGGACTGGAGGAATGGAGGGACAGGGACTAGAGGGAGCGGGTTTGGGTGGGCTGGGTGCAGGACTTGGGATGGAGGCAGGATGGAGGCAGGATGAAGGGGGAGAGAAACAAAAGAGATGTCTTTTTTTGTTTTTTTTTGTTTTATCTTACTGTGTTTTATTTTAATCTTTAATAAAATAAATCTTGCACCATGCCCTCTTTCAAGGAAGAAGGGGGAGGGAGGAGGGGTGGGGGGGTAGTGGGAGGGGACCGGGAGAAGGGGAAGAAAGGTAAAAATTTTATTTCTTTAATTATGTTCTTGAATGGAAAAAATAAAACAAAACAATGTATGGAAAAAAATAAAATTGAAAAAAAAACAAAAGAGATGTCTTGATGGGGGCATTTCAGGGTTAGGGAGAAACCTGGTGCCAGAGACATCCCAGGAGCCCACAAGGATGACCCCAACTAAGATTCCTAGCAATAGTGGAGAGGGTGCCTGAACTGGCCATCTACTGTAAGCAGATTGGCCACTTCCCTAATTGCCATCAGAAATACTCTATGCAGTAACTGATGGAAGCAGAAGCAGAGATCCCCAGACAAGCTCTGTGTTGCGCTCCCAGAGTCTTGCAGAAGAAGGGAGGAGGGATTGTACCAGCCAGGGGGTCATGATGGGCAAACCCATAGAGACAACTGACCTGAGCTCGCCAAGAATGCTGGACCAACAGTCAGGGAGCCTGCATGGGACCAACTTGGGCCCCCTGAATGTGCGTGATAATCATGTAGCTTGGTCTCTTAGTAAGGCTTCCAACAGTGAGAGCAGAACCTTTCCCTGGAGCTTAGCTAGCTTTTGGTAACCTATTTTCCATGCTGGTTTATCTTGTTTCTGTCTCAACTTCATGCGCCATGCTTTGTGCAAGCCCATGGGAGGGCTGTCCCCTTCTGAATAGAGATGATAGAGGAGAAGCGGATGGGGAGAGGGGTAGATGGCAAAGGGGAGGGGATGGGAGGAGAGAAGAGAGGGGGAAATGGTTGGTATGTAAATAAATGGAAAAAATGTTATTTAAATTAAAAAAAAATGTACCCTGGCGAAACTATGAAATATTCCATGTTCTGTGTCCCGCTAACAAATCATCCACAATCATCAAAACCTCGAAAGCAGCGAAGATGCCATGTACACAGGTGAGCTTAAATAATTCCTGTCTTAAGAACCGAGTGAGACAGGTGTAGTGCAGCCGACGGCTTCAGCTTGAATAACTCCAGGAATGGCAGGGAGAATGGAAGGGATAAAACGCAAGACTGCCAGCATGGTCCATCACAGCACGGTCTCCCAGCAAACCAGTGCCCCAGCTCCACACTGGGTGCACTTCCTTGCTATCTTTTTTAAATAACCCATCCTTTTTGATAAACCCCAAGATGAGCTGAACTCCGCAGCAACCTCAGGATAACAAGCTCCTGTTTGAAGTATCAAATACACACAGTATCTCAATAGGTAACGGCCACACAAGGACTGCGCTCTGTTGCATTTCTCCTAATCCCCTCATTCAGATCCTATCACCGTGAATTTCCTGGATACTTGGCCTTAAAATACTGCACGACTTTAAATCCACGCCCTGGATAGGTCTACATTCATTATGACAGCAGCATCTTGAAATGGTGAATTATCCTCAATTTCCCTCAGCCATTTATTGCAGCTGCCAAAATGAAATGGTGCACTTTAAAGGCAACGCTAAACTGAAGAGCGAATAGTCTCTTCGATGATTCATTTACAAAAGCTTATTTTTTCACCATCACATTTTGTACACCATCTCAAATATATATCACTTCATGAACCTGGCATTTTACATGGGGTGGTCCTGTAGAGACCATGTGCTAACTTCAAGGCTTCCTGGGAGGGAGGAAAATGCAGCAGCATCTTTGCACCTTTTAAGAATCAGAATCAGGGTCTGGAGAGATGGTTCAGTGGCTAAGGCCATGCCCTGGTCTTGGAGTTCCCAGCATCACATGGCAGCTTACCACTATAACTCCACTTCCAGGGGATCCAACACCATCTACTGCTCTATGTGGGCACTGCACACATGTGATGCAAATGCATACATGCAAGCAAAACACTCACACGCAGAGAGAATAAAACTGAACCTTCAAGAACTAGAACTGAGCTGGGTGTGGTGGCATCAAACTGCCCTCAACATCTAGGAGGCAGAGGCAGAAAGTCTGGTCTTCATAGCAAGATACAAGAATACAAAATGCCAGGGCTACACAGTGAGACTCTGTCTCAAAAGGTAAGGGCGGGGCGGGGGGGGGAATGACAGACCAGAAGAACCAGAATTGGCTGGGTTTTGGCCTTGGTAGGGAGGTAGGTGGGATTAAAAGTTAAATAGTAGCCACATTGTAGCTGCCCCTTTTGTGAATAGCTTCAATAACGTGGCTATATTTTAAACTGTGCTGCAACTGGGGATGGAGTGCTTGCCTAACATGCTGGAGGGCTTGGTTCAATCTCCAACACCAAAAATAATGAACTAAAAACATTACACCCCCATGTAAGCATTCTAAAAAGGCAAATCAAGTCAAAGGTAGGGACTCTAAGGAGCAGACTGAGACAATTAGCTCACTTTGACAACAAATCTCCAAACATACAACAACAAAAAAAAATATTCAAGTTCTAAAAATCCTGCTAAAAAGCCAAATGTGTAAAGTTCTATTTTAACCCTATGTAAAGCCACAGCCTGTGACAACTCTAAGGTACTCATTAGCTAAACAACATCCGACTGTAGTTCCGAAACTGGCCTTGGACTAGAACGCAGGGCAAGGAGCATCCACACTAGTGAAGTACATTCCCTGCAGTCACACAAGCCAGGACGCCGTGAGGTCACAAGGAGGGGCCACGAAAACATATAAGCAAGGTTATTCACTATGCTGGGACGGACGGTGTTTCTCTTCCTGTTGTATGTGAAGCTGAGTTTTAAAAATGTTCAGAATCATTACCCAAATCTTTCTCAGTCAGTAAGACTTTGAAAAGTCACAAGTCCTGGGAATTTATTGTATGAAACTGTAATTTAAAAGAATCATAAACTGATTAACCCCAAAGTATCTTTCACTTTTTTCAAGAAAAAAGTGTCTGTCTTCAGTACACTGTCCGTTTCTGAAGTATTCATGTGTCTAAGTAATTTAAAAACCTGTAGTTAGAAATAATAACTACAGTCCATTTTAGTAAAGGGGTAGATTTAATACTTTAGTTTGTGAAAAGCCCACCTACTTGATATGACCTAACTCCAGAAATGTAAATCATGATTCAACCTTCAAATTTTAATTTAACATATTTTACTTCCCACTCTGTAACTATGAACGAGAAGAAAATTTTAAAATATTAAAAGATAAGATCAATATCTACAAATCTAACCTAAAGACTACACACAGCTACAACCTCTCTAATGTGCTGAGTCCCAAGACCATAAAACATACAATTAACACCTACCCTTAGAGCAAAGCACTACTTGGAATAAACTGCTACCAATAACTATTTTATAAATTTGATGAGCCCACCACCCTGTGGAGCTCTGGATGAGGCTAGTGAGCGAAATTTCCCAGAACTCTGAAATACTGAACTAAGATGATTGTCCCATAATACTTCTTAAAAACAGCACAAGGGCTGCAGATATCATCTCTAGGACTAAGCTCAGTACTTGGCAATGTGGACATCAGGGTATTAATTTATCAAATAACCCAATAAACTGCTACTAAAGATATCCAATTTAATGGGCTGTTAAGCTAGACTTTCAGAAACAAATACATTGGTTAATGATTTTCTGCAATCATGTGACATCATTAAAAATTTTTCTTTATTAAATTTAAAAAGAAAAGTTTCTCTACAATGAACATTAAGAATATATTCTATAATTATCTTAACAAAGCATGTATTTCTCTAATGAAGTGACTTGAAAACTAGCTAGAAATCTGACAGAATTAAATGGCAGAGTGAAATAACCACAAATGTTCCCAAGCGTGTCTGCACTTTAAAAACTATCTAGTACCAGCGCTAAGAGGCTTTCTGCAGCCATACGGGAATTATTCTCCACGTATCATAGATTTTAACATGCCTTCTGAAGCCCATTATAATATGATACTTTGAGTCAAGAAATTTAAATATTCAAAGTTAGTTGTGGAAAATTAATCACAGACAATTTCAACAACTCTTATTCTCAAAAATTAAAGAACTTAACTATACTTGGCGCCCACACATGATGATGTGGGCTGAGAGCAGCAAGGCTACAGGGGCTCAGCCACTAAACAGTTTAAGTAGAACTCTCTCACAAGTATTCTGGAAAAAGACATCAGGATGTAAATACCAGGTGATTCCTCCTGTGCCGTAGGGGCAGTATTTAATAAAGAAATTGGGTTCAAAATATTCCTAAGTAAATGTGGCCTAGGAAACATATAGTCAGGAAACGTCTAAAAGAAAACTGAGGGACATGACTCATAAATGCAGCCTACTGGATACAGCTTCTCACACCTACCTCTGGAGAGCATGCTCCCTTTCTCTGTGCATAGCAAGAAGCAAGGGAGCTATATAGCAACAACCTTTACTAGGAAGAAATCAAGCCAAAGCCAGCCGGGACACACAATCTTATTTTCCATCAGTGGTAATGAGAATATTTTATTTTAAATGGAACATGAAGAGTTAAAGTACAGCCTTAAGGTTTCAATTTTGTACTTTGAATATCAAGAAAGCAATTACTGCCAAAAAAAAAAATCACAGAAACATGTTGAACTAACTACACCGAAAACAGCGTGGGTATTTAAGTCACTGTATTTATCACCATTAGTGAAAACAGAAGTCCTTAGATCGCCAGTCTACAGACAGCACACTTCATAATATCATTATTCATTTAAAACACTACAAATGTTTACAAAGAACATTTGGATTTCACAATTGCTTATAGAATATCTTACAATATTAAAAACATCATAATACTTCATATGAAAATCAATAAAGACAACTTAATCTTTCTCAGCAAAAAAAAAAAAGATTCAGTATCACAAATTTAATGTGTAAATTTCTATGTGAATTCAAAAAGGAATCCATTTAAACCTCACATTGCCACATAACTACCTATTCTGTAAACTGATAAAAATGATGTACTTTTTGAAAACATGTACATCAAAACCAGAAGGTTAATGTTTATTTTTTCCTTTATTAGCAACATTTGGCGTATTTTTCTGTTTCGGTTCCCAGAGTGCGTTTTTGACGAATCTTGAGGCAGCGCCCCTGTCCAGCTTGGCAGCCTTTTTCTTATCTGTTATTTCCTTGACTCTGTTCATGTAGACTCTGATTCTTTCCTTAGAGATAAAAAGAAAGAAAAATAAAAGGCAATGATTTCCTGAGCTGTTCACTACCTTTAGGTTTTATTATACTCTTTCTCAGTGAAAACCAGCAGTGAGTATTTATTGGCAATTAAGTCTACGGGACTAGCGAGTGCAAACAAACAGGCTAAACATGCCCTGTGCGCTCCTGGACAATGTGGGGAAGGCACACTTTAACCTCCCTTCACTGGACATGGGGATGCACCCACCACTTGGAAAGCAGAGGCAGGAGGATGGAGACTTCAAGGTCAGTCAGTTTGAGGGCAGCCTGGGCTCCACAACAGCCTGTCTGAAAGCAGCAGCGACCAAGAAGCAAACACTGGAGGGGAGTTCTGCACTCTTCCAGAGACAGGCTCATGCTAGGGCATCACTACAGCAATAAACAGTAACTGGCTTACATGCAGCTCTACTGTTTTAATTAATATTAACCTAAGTTCTTACACCAACCAATTAATTCTCCCACCAGTTTTCTAAACAGAAAATGGGTGGGACGGTATTTATATCTATTTTATGTTACTGTCTAGTGTCACAATTACAATAGGAAGAATGAAATAGAGATCTTTTATTCAATTTCATAATTTTGACTGGTAAGCATGTGAAATTTTCTAATAAAATATACAGACCTTAAAGGTAAGAAACATAGTAGGTTTCTAAACCACTTTAAATCTCCTAAGAATATTACTCAGAATAAATAAATCTTATACTTCAAATGATGAATTAAAGTTGATGAAACTATATAATACAGTAAGTGACTGATCACTGTTCAAAAACAAGTTTCACTGAAATAAAAGAGATATATGAACATACACAGTAAAATACAGAACCTTACAAGTGTTTCATTACCAAAACTGAGTAACTGTTCAAAATCCTCTACTGGCTCCTTATTCTCGTGTGAAAGCTGCAACCCTTAGCAAGCAGCACACACACCATCAGTGGTAATGAGACCTACCCTGGGACCTGCGCCCTACTTACTGCTCTGCTGACAAATATCCATCCAGTTTCTTCTAGTCTGCTTCACTGTCAGTCTTGTCAGTGAGCTCCTCTCTTCATCATTTAACACTGGAACTTTACCAGGTACCCAATTCGCTACACCTGCTCTGCTTTTCCCTTTTTCCCCATAAAATACCCCTTTAGCATCCTGCATAGTCAGCATGTGTGGTGTTTATCTTATTATGGCCACACTCTGGGTGTGGCACCTGCCACACTCCTCAGCTTTTTCTCCAAGGCATCATCTCGCTCGAAAATGATGCCTAGCTCGTAGTAGGCACTCAGACATCACTGGATGAAGAAGGCGACTGTTTCCCACTTGTGATGCATATGACAAATAGCAAATAGATTTCGTCTAACTCTGGGATCAATTAGCAATGACTGTTGCAAGGTCAGAAAAGGTTAATAGACTTAAGAATGCTTTTTATTTGCCAATCCTTATCCAGAAAATTTAATATGCTCTCCATGAAATAGATTCTGAAGGAGAATGAAGACAAATAGTCTTATCCTTTTACAAACACAACATTGAGTACTGGAAATAACTTTGGGTTAAAAATAATTTCATAAAAGGACACCATTAGAAAGCTAGAAAGATAACCTGTACTTCTTAAAGCCAGTATCATAAGTCAAATAAAATCTATAGCTATTCCTTTATGCCTTTCTCTTAAAATTGTTTCACAGCTGCTATATTTAAGTATACATTTATTTTTCCCTCAAGAACTTTAAAAGAAAATACCCTGATCTATACACATTTTAAAATGAAGATAAGAGGCCTGAATTACTCATTTTATTTTTAAGTATTACCTATATGCTTTACTAAGATGTAAATAATACACTTTACTGGCTACTATAAGACTTGAAAACGGGATACAATGTCAAGTGTGTTTTGCATATATATATACATAACATTTTATGTACACAAAGAATAAATTCATTAAAATTCTTATTCATGAAGCTAAGTCAGTAAGGTAACTATGTTTGATTTCTATTTTTCTCCTTTGAATTGGATGATTTGACTTAATATTTGAAGTCAGCAAAAACTCCAAGATATTAGATCTTATTTAGTGTACTTATACATCTAAATGGAATACAGAAACAACCTAGAAGATTTATTGCAGGTTGTAAATATGTCACTGATGCAGAATTACTGGACAGCAGACATACTGCTGGTGCCAAAAAAGCTTTTAGCTTTGTTGCTGAACTGAATTCTTTACTGCTGAGAAAATGAGTTAATGGAGGAATTGAAAAGGTAGGAGAGAAATTTCCCCGTCTTTGCTAGTAAATCAACTGGAACACACTTTTAAGAATTATCTAAGAGATTTTTTTTTCTTAAGTAGCCCTGGAGATGAATAAAATCTTAACAATTTATAGGAAAAATAATATGAAAGTTATAAATAATTACTGGAATTATGCCATTCTGTCCTAATTCTGATCTCCCTAATCAGCGTGATAACCACTATAAGTCTGAAATTCCAGAGTTATACAGCAGACCTATAAATAGGGATAAATCAAAGACGTCTTACCAGTTCTTGCTTCACTGGATGCTCCTTAGGATTAACTCCTTGAGTTGCCAAATAAACTATAAGAAAAAGACAGCATTAAATAAAGTAGTATATATATTAAGTGTTATAATAAAAGAAACCCTAGTTATTCATGGAAGGAAAGTTGCACAGTTAATTCAATTTCAAATTATTTAATCTTGATGAAATATTAAGTTTGTGTGTGGCTCACAGGCATCCTGTGTTCTGACATAAAAGAAAAAACATTTGAATAATAAAATTACTATAAAGGATAATTCTATGCTGACTGCGAGCTCTTAAAAGCAAACCACCTTTGACACAGTAATATACTTCCTAATAAACTACAAAGTAACATACATACCCCAAAACATTGAATTTAATGTGTATGCAGAAACTAAGTCCACCTTGGCTTGCTCAAGTGGGTCCAACTAGTAAAAGAGAAGAGACAGAAGAATGAGAGAAGCACACAAACTTTGCACACCAACAGATAACACTTCAAACTATCACAAACACACAACTTCAAAGCCATGTTTTTCTCACTTCCTATAATCCAGTAATACAATGACCTAGTAAATAATTTGTACAAAAACAAGAGATTCTTTTCAGTTATTTCTGAGATTGTATTTTAAATACAACACTTCTCACTTCACTCTCTTCCCTCCAAACCCTATTGGGTACCACTCCTGCTCAATACCCCTCCCTGCACTATAACCCTCCCTGCTCCATACCCCTCCTGCTCTATGCCCCTCCTGCTCCATACCCCTCCTGCTCTAT
>PVIU01008743.1:0-23095 GCA_004026605.1 Ondatra zibethicus
AGACAGAGACCCACATTCACATCAGAGCAATGGACTGAGCTCCCAAGGTCCAGTTGAAGAGCAGAAGGTGGGAGAAGATGAGCAAGGAAGTTGGGACCTGGAGAGGCTGGTCCACCAACAGAGACAGTGTGCCTGATCTAAAGGGAGCTCACCAAATCCAGCTGGACCAGGACTGAATGAGCATATGATCAAACTGGAATCTCTGAATGTGGCTGTCAATGGGGGCTGACAAAGAAGACAATGATAATGGCACTGGGTCCTATCTCTTCTGCATGTATTAGCTTTTTGGGAATCTATTCTATATGGATGCACACCTTCCTAGGCCGAGATGGAGGGGGGAGGACCTTGGGCTTCCCTCAGGGCAGGGTACCCTGCCCCCTCTTAAGGAAGTAGGGGAGGGAGGAGGGTTAGTGGGGGAGGCGGAGGGGAATGGGAGAAGGGGAGGAAATGTAAATTTTTTTAATGAAAAATAAAAGAATATTTAAAAAAGAAAGAAACTAGACATTAATATTCTAAATATCCCAACTAAAAATTCGGGCACTAAACTAAACAGAGAATTGTCAACAGAAGAATTTCAAATGCCGAAAAGCTACTTAAGGTCATGTTCAACTTCCTTAGCGATCAGGGAAATGGAAATCAAAACAACTCTGAGATACTACCTTACACCTGTCAGAATGGCTAAATTCAAAAACACCAAGGATAGCTTATGCCGGAGAGGATGTGGAGTAAGGGGAACACTCATCCATTGCTGGTGGGAATGCAAACTTGTGCAACCACTCTGGAAATCAGTGTGGTAATTTCTCAGAAAACTGGGAGTCAACCTACCTCAGGATTCTGCAATACCACTCTTGGGAATATACCCAAAAGATACCCAATAATACTACAAAAGCATTTGTTCAGCTATGTTCATAGCAGCATTATTTTTTATAGCCAGAACCTGTAAACAACCTAGATGTCCCTCAATGGAAGAATGGATAAAGACAGTGTGGAACATCTATATATTAGAGTACTACTCAGTGGTAAAAAACAATGACATATTGAATTTTGCATGCAAATGGATGGAATTAGAAAACTCTATCCTTAGTGAGATAATCCAGACCCAAAATATGAATTTGTGGATTCTAGCCATAAACATAAAACATTGGGCCTATAGTTCATGATCCTAGAGAAGCTAAGTTATAAGGTGAACCCAAAGAAAAACATATATAGATCCCCCTGGAAATTGGAAGCAGACAAGATCACCTGGCAAAAGTTGTGAGCATGGGAGTGGGGGTTAGAGGGAAGGGGAGAGGTGGAAAGAGATGGGAGAAGGGGAGTGCTGGGGAGAGCTTGAGGGAGTGGGATGGTTGAGATGAAGGAAGGACGGATATGGGAACAGGGAAGGAGATATCTTAATTGAAGGAGCCATTTTGGGGTTGGCAAGGGGCTTGGCTCTGGAGGGGTTACCAGGAGTCCACAGGGATGTCCCTAGCTAGGACCCTGGCAGTGGAGGAGAGGGTGCCTGAACTGGCCTTATCCCGTAGTCAGACTGATGACTCTTGAATATCCCCATAGAAACTTCGTCCGGTGATGGATGGAGAAAGAGACAGAGACCCACCTCAGAGCACTGGACTGAGATTCCAAGGTCCATTTGAAGAGCAGAGGAGGGAGAATATGAGCAAGGAAGTCAGGACCACAAGGGGTTGGTTCACCCACTGAGACAGTGTGTCTGAGCTAATGGGAGCTCACCAACTCCAACTGGACTGGGAATTAATGAGCATGGGATCAAACTGTTCCCTCTGAATGTGGTTGACAGTTGGGGCAGACTAAGCAGCCAATGACAACGGCACTGGCATTTGTCTCTCTTGCATGTACTGGCTTTTTCGGATCCTATTCTCTTTGGATGTATACCTTGCTCAGCCTGGATATAGTGGAGAGGGCCTTGGACTTCTCATTAGACAGGGTACCTTGCCCTCTCTTAGGACTGGAGGGTATGGGGGGAGTGGGAGGGAAGTGGGAGGAGGGGAAGAAGTGGTAATTTAATCGGTATTATTTTAAAGTAATAAAAAATAAAAGGAAAGAAAAAAGGTTATTGAATTTAATCATTTATCCATTATTAATCAAAATTTATGAATAACAAACAATATTTATCTAGGCAGATAATATGACAGCTGAGAGTTCAACAGAGTTCAAACTCATGTCACCCTGTTTTCCATTTGTTGGTAAAATATCATCACTCCTTTTTGAATTTCTTTTATTATTTATTTATCCATGTATTGTAGTATGTGCTATTTACTCATGCCATTTCTCCTCTTGTGGAAAACATTTTTCTTGAAGGGAATTTTTTTCTTTGATATTTCTCTTTCCTTGTTCCCATCTACTAAGATGTCTTTTTAAAATAACATATCAAATTGATAAATGTCTTCCTAAACTTGTGCCCTTGAGAATATTCCCTACAGTGTGAACAAATATGTTTCCACCTCCAAGTTTCCCACTTTTTTCTTTTGTCATTCCTTCTGATAAAGACTCCTGTCATGTTACATCAGAACTAGTCCAGTTGTTTATTTTCATCTATTATTTAATTCCTTCTTCCCTGCTTAATCTCTACTTGCAGAATCATTCTCAGGTCTTGCACAATGTGTTTCATTGCCATTTTGGCCTCATTGGTTATTTCATTTCTATCATCTCACTTTCCAACTTCACCAAATTGTTCTTTCTCCTTGAAAGTACCATGTTTTGATAGAATGTTTGTTTGTCCCTTTGTGTTTGCTTAATATGTATATTATCTCTTGTCTGTTAACCCTTTCTAGAAAAACAAAACATCCCCCCCCCAACACACACATACTTTTTGTTTTCTGGTCTGGAGAACCAGTGTCTCTAAGTCCGTGTCAAACATCATTGTTTCATAAAGACTCTCTTTGGTCCTCACACTGATATTAGTCTAAAAAGCCTATCCTTTTTTATATATCCACAGTGCTCTTGCTTCTGTAACAGAACACTCCACTTTATATGGCTCAAGCAGCCAAAACTCATTTTTCATGACCTGCAGACTGGAAGTTCACGGTCAACGGCTCTGATGTGGATTATTCACATCAGGTCATACACTTGGCTGTATAACTGCATTTAAACTCTAGGAAGTACTTCATTATCCTAACGTATCCTCAAACTCTGATGCCAAATAATTATCTAGGTAGGTTTGGAGAGGTGACTTAGCAATTGAGTGTGAACAATGCTAAGTGGAGAGGTGATTCATACCACCTATAACTCCAGTTCCAGGGAATTCAGTTGTTTTAAACAGTTCAAGAGAGAAACAAAGCAGCCATGGGTTCATACAGAGTTAAAAAGTGACTTGGTGAAGAGCAAATGGGTAGGGCTAGAATATGTCAAGCGAGTATTTGGTAAGAGTTGAGTCATGTAAGAGCAATGAGATCAGAAGACACAGCATGATAAATGGAGACAGTAAAGCATATGGAAGTCTTCAAAGATATGGAGCCCCAGAGAAACATAATCACAAGAAACAAATTCACGAAGATATGTTACTGGTCACAGAATCACAAATTATGTAAGGAGCTAACTAATATGGTCCTCAAATACAGCCTCTTTCCCAAGGAATGTATAAGAATCCCTGGCAATAATTCAGCACAGACAGATGTGCATCAGTGAGTTGGAAACCTCCAATAGCTCACGGCAGAAAAAAGCAAAAAGGAGGTGATAACAGGTAAAATTATCATGGACTAAATCAGCAGCCAATTATAATCTCAGGTGATAACACACACAAGGAGTTATTATTTACTTCTTATCCCAGTAAATAAGACCATGACTCTGTTTCTACTTAGGAACAACCAGCCCACTATAGTATTCAGCAAACTTTCATTTAGACAGAGGAGCTGAGATTATAATTTCTCCCTAAATTGCAAGGCCCACCTTCATTATACAGCTGTTACCTTGTGTAGCACTTTAGAAATCAAATCATTTCACAATGAGCAGAAGAGTCTAGTTTCTAAGTTTTAGATTTACTTTATTTGTTTAACTTTGAATGGGCACTGTTAGTTTTTGAGAAGTAGAATTTTAATAACTTTATTTTCTCTTCCAAATCAGAAAAGTGCTTCATCAGGTTAATTACTGGTGCTTACAGATAATACTGCTTCCTACATGCAAAGCTCAAACTGGTACAGCAGGGTCTCCTGGTATCAGGAGGTGATGGAAAATTACATAACTGCAATTTTCTGAGTCTTGGGCATTGGTCTTGAGTCAAGTACACAGAAGGGCAGACAAGACTGGTGGCATACTTAGTATGAGTTGAAATCTTCAAACAAAGATGAACTTCAAAAAACCAAGAAGGAAAAACTCAGCTGTGAGTTCAAGTAAATCAATGGGCAATGAGAAAATTATAAAGCCAGGAGTTTGAGTTTCAGAGCCTTGGTCATGGAAGCCACAACAAACAAGGTTTAGGTACTGGCCCACATAACATAATTTAAGACATAACTAATCATGAAGCTCAGATATCGGAGATTTATCCTCCATGGCCACAATTGAAAGAAGATCTGTGAAATGAGTTCAATAACATAAGTCTTGTCTGTGGGCACTGACGTAGGTTTAGCTTTCCCATAAGTGGGGTGACTTTATAATTAAATGCCTGGGGCAAGATGTGGTCCAGCCCATCATTTACCATTTATGACCTGGCTTCTGTCTGTCTGGCAGAGCAGTTTGTCTGTCCTGAAAAATACTCTGTCTATCTTGCAGCACAGTCTGAAAAGTTATGTGTCCTGTCTGGAATCTCATGCTGGCCCCAGGCTTCCGCTTATCCTTTCTCTCAGCATTATATTCCTGGAGAAATTTTAATCTTCCAGAGACCACTGTTTAATTAGCCTAATGCTAAAATAACAAACAAACAAACAAAAAAGTCAAGTGTATCCTTGGATATTGTCTTTCCTAGCAGGGCAGTTAAAGTGAGCCAGACCTAGATTAGGAAGATTAAGGAAGAAATGCCTAGTGGAGAGAACATGAAAGATTAGTTGTAAAGCCATTAAGACTATGATGTGTTCTGGCAAAATGCTGCAGGCTAGAAGATTAGCATCTGGGTTGAAGAGCAACATGTTTTGAATATGGGAGGGAGAGGAAAAGCTCTCGCAAGCTCCTCAGTTCTGACGTACATCATTGTATATATTCCTGCCATTTTCCTTCCCCATTCCTAAAGACTCCAATCTGATCAGAAATTGACAGAAGAGGAAGTCACCTTTTAAAGCCTTCAGGAATTAAGACATTGTTCACAGTCCTTGGTTTACCTCTGGGCTCTCAAGTGAGAATATTAGAGACAAGATTTAGAATGAAATAAGCCTCAGGGCTCATTTCCTTGGTTTCAGAAATATAATTTAATATCACAAACTGACATAAATATCCGTTGAACTCTCATTTGAAGTCTATCCTATTAAAGCCATTTAAATTAACTGTTGAACTTTCATTTCACCCTTACTGCACAGAGAAATTAAAAAATCATTTTCCTGATAACTACTTCATTCAGATGTGGTCTGGAAATCTAAAATTCTTACAATAAAATGTGTTAGGGAAATTAGGCTTCAATGGTTTAGGTTCACTAGACTCCTATAACTCTGGCATACAAGGATTAAATAGCTAATCTATTTCTAGTTCAGAATCTATGGGACCAACGAATAACACAATATTTACTTCATTACAGGTGAGGCAAGCATTGCCCCCCACAGATAATTAAATGAAAATCAGGAAGAGCAGTTCTTAGGACATTCTTTATGATAGAATTTAGTGCTTTAAATAGAATCCTCTTTACTGGTTGATGAGAAACTAATGACCAAACCCCAAAACAAAATATCTTAGTTATATATTGTTCCACACACTAAACCTTAGCTAAAGTAAGTCTGTAGGCAACAGAGGATAATGTGAGCTCTTCTAGTGAGAAGGGTGGTTCACCTTTGGATGGTGGCAATAAAAAATACTGAAAATCATATCACTACCCTCCAGCTGCTGTTGAAAATGTCCTCCTTAATGATTACTGCTAACCAACTCATTTTACAATGCGTACAGGTGTTTTGCTTGCATGTAAATCTATGCACCACATTTTTACCTGGTGCTACCTAAGGCCAGAAAAGGGATCAGATACTCTGGAACTGGAATTACAGACAGTTGTGAGTTACTACGTGGGTGCTGGGAATGGAACCCATATAGTCTGAAGAGCAATAGGTACACTTAACCCATGTTTCCAGTCCTTGTAAACAGGTTTTAATTGTTTATTCCATTAACAATTACTTAGCGTATTGTGAAAAGATGTTAAGTGGGAGGAGTGAGAATTTGAGCAAAGAGGTCAAAACCATCATGGGGTCACCCACTGAAACAGTCTATCTGAGCTAATGGGTACTCATCAACTCCAGTCAGACAAGGAAGGAACCAGCATAGGACCAAACTAGATCCTCTGAATGTGGGTGACTGTTGTATGGCTGGGGCAGACTGAAGAAACACTGGCAGTGGCACCAGGATTTATCCCTACTGCTTATACAGGCTTTTTGGGAACCCATTCTCTTTTAATGGATACCTTGTTCAGCCTAGATATAGTAAGGAGGCCCTTGGACCTTCCCCAAAGCAATGTGCCTTACCCTCTCTGAGGAGTGGAGGGGTGTGGGATGGGCAGGTAGGTAGAGGAATGGGGGGGGGGAGTGCGAACAGGGATTAGTATGTAAAATGAAATAAAAAGATAGTTTGTTTTCTTTTTTAAAAAAGTAAAAGAAAAGAAATCATAAAAATAGAATAATGATGGTTCAGCTGTTAAGAGCAATGACTACTCTTTTAGAAGACCAAGGTTCCATTCCCAGCACCTTCATGGCAGCTAACAATTGTTGCAGCTCCAAGATCTGTGACACCCTCACACATGCATGCAGGAAAAATACCAATGGAAATAAAAGTAAGTAAAATAATTTAAAAAAAAAGAATTAAAAAAAGGTTATCTTGTGATGTTGTTTTAATAAGATGAATAAGAATTAATAAAATTCATATACAGTAATTAAAAGCTTGATGTTATGGATTAGTTTGTCATTTAAGAGTTAATATTTATGGCTGGGCAGTGGTGGCACATGCCTTTAATCCCAGCACTTGGGAGGCAGAAGCAGGTGGATCTCTGTGAGTTTGAAGTCAGACTGGTCTACAGAGTGTGTTCCAGGACAGGTACTAAAGTACGCAAAGAAATCCTGTCTTGGAAAACAAAAACCAAACAAACAAATAAGCAAAAATGGGTTAATATTTTATAAATTAATACAAACCAATGTATAAACAAGTGGTAATTTCTCTATTTGGAATTACTCTAATCTTATAGAAATGGCTACGTTGAAATATCTTTTTCTTTATATGTTTTTAATAAGCGTGTAAAGTGATGACATTATATTTTGAACAAAATGTGTTTTTAAAGTTTTTCTTCATAATATTCATAACCCATTACCTGTTTTCCCCCTTGTAACCTCTTTTCACATGTACTTTTCCACTCTTGTATCCAATCTCATCATTGTGCGTAAGTCAATTATTTGTATTCATGTTCCTAAAACAATATTATTGATACAGCCATGATAAGATTTTATTCACATACATTTGAATAAGATCAAGAAATAAAATGTATTTGTCATATTATTCTATAAGCAAATTTGGTTTTCTCAACTCTAGCAGTAAGTACATCTGTTTGCTTAAAACATAGCACATTGGGCACACATCTGGTATGTAAGAGACATATGATAAATAGTGCGTTTGTTGAATTGATGTCGTTAAACATCTTGCATACTATAAGAAACATGAAAATATTAGTTTGTCTTTATGGATAATTATATATTGCTATGTAACTATTTTAATACATATCAAATATTCTAAAAAGGTTGTACTGATCACAGCCACAACTCAATGTTTATTTATTATATTTATTTTATTACCTTGTATATATATGTGTGCGTGTGCGTGTGTGTGTGTGTGTATGTGTGTGTGTGTTTGCCTATATAAATGTCTGTATACCACATACATGCCTGGTGCCTACTGAGTCCAAAAAGGAGTATCAGTGGATCCACTGGGACTATAGTTACAGATGTGAGCTAACATGCAGATGCTAGAAATTGTATTCAGATACTTGTCAAGAATAATTGTCCTCAACTACTGAGCTATCTCTTCAACCTCATCACTGATTATTAATACATGGATCACATCTGCCTAGTAACTTCCCTGCCCAAATGGCAAAGAGCTGCAATAGAAAGGGCAAGAGTCAGCACTAGCATTCTCAGTGCTTCCCTCTGAACATGTCAAGCCAAGAGATTCAGGATTGTAGAGGAATTATGGTGCTATTCGAGCATAAAATGGATACAATCTAAAGGCATCTGCACTCCAAAATAACTGAACATTTTACAGCCATTGAGTTATGATTTTAACACTATGGCATAATTTTCAGCAACTCAGTTCCTATTATACTGTTTGACAGGTAGTAGAGATGGAATTCTCCATATCCTGGAGAATTTCATCTCTCTTACTTTTACTTTCTACAACCCAAAATTATAAATAACTTTTATCTAGTGAAAACTAATGCAACATGATGTAGCACATCACATCACACACCACTGATTGCTAAGCACATCCTGTTCAGTGTGTCACAGTGCTGAATGATGCAGCTCTTTGCTGTGTCTTATTTTGGGGCATTTCTGTTGTTATTTAACAGAATCACTAAATTACATGCAGTAGGAAGAGAACTCTTCCAGTTTTTCCAGGCTCTATAAACCAACACCTCTCTTCATCTCAAGATGGTCAAGAACAACTGGCTCACTCTCAAACGTTTCTTACATAGGAAAATCATCTACCTGTTTTTGAGAATGTGCTACTCACTTCACCATGGACTGTGCTTTTAAAAAAATACCTGTAAAAGCATCCTGTATCTTTCTTTTTCAGATATTCTTTTTCTCCTGGATATGTTGTATATTCTCATGTAACAAAATTGGAAATATGTGGTAATATAAATTACTACAGTTGTGCTGTTTTCTTTGTAGGATAGCAGTGTCTCTGAGTTCAACATAAAATGTTATACATGATACTAGGTTTTCTGAGCAGCAATACATCTGCATATCATGAAAGACAGTCTTTCATAATTAGGCCTTTCCTTGTAAAATGCCTTTTGAGCTATCAGCATGCATAAACAAGTCTCTACAATGAGTCTGGCATGCATGAACATTAAAGTGTGAATATAAAATTTACTTTTCTATGCGGTATAAAAATGTTTTATTGATATTAGTATTACATGTCATAATATTATAACAAACCAAACTTGAAAGTAGTAAAATGAAATAGAACTGATGAGAAAGAGCTTAAGAACTGGATGAAGGATCAAAGAAACAAAGAACTGGTTCTTTGAAAAGACTTCACAAGTTCTTATCCAAACTAACCCAGACAAAGGAAAATGCTGTAGTTCAAATATGAAATTTCCCCCCACAAGTACATGTATTAGATACTTGATTAATGGATGGTGGTGCTGTTTTGGGAATGGCAGGACACTTTGCAGGGTTAGGCCACCTGAAGGATGTGGCATACTGAGGTTGTGTGTTTGTGGCTTATGCCTGGTCCCAGTGCCCTCCTTTGGTTCCCTGCTTCCTGTATACCATTGCACAAAATCCTCCCTATTATGTTTCTACCACATGTTAAAATTCAGTGGGGCCAACATCTATGGAATGAGGTAGCTGAAACTTTCAGTTAAAAAGTGTTTTCTTATTTTTTCTGTAAGTTGTTTATGTCCAGTAACTGTGAAGCAAAGTTGACTAATGCAAATGAGAAGATACAAATTAATTTATTTAGAGATGAGGAAACAAAAGGATATTACAAAAGATACCACTGGAATTCAGAGAGTAAGACTGGAATGTGCAGAAATTAAATGTGTGTTTCATATAAATATATCTGAATATATATTCATATTGTTAAATAATATTCAAAGTTGAGGCAAGAGAATGTAAAAATATAAGCAGGCATATAACAAGCAAGTAACAAAGACTAGTCCCAAAGAATAGTCTGGGACCAGATGGAATAATTGCTAAATTTTACTAGGTGTTTTGTTTGTTTGTTTGGCTTTTGGAGATCTTTGGAGCCTGTTCTGGAACTAGCTCTTATAGACCAGGCTGGCCTCAAACTCACAATGATCTGCCTGCCTCTGCCTCCCAGGTGCTGGGATTAAAGGTGTGTGCCACCACTGCCTGGCTTGAATTTTACTAGGTTTTTTAAAAGAAGAGCCATGCTCCTCAAAGCATTCCATAAAACAGAGCTAGAAGAAATGCCTCCAAACTCACTCTAGGAAGTCTGTGTAATCATGATTCTCCAGCTGGAGAAAGACAGATGGACTCTGAAAACAGGTCTTTCCTCTCAGTCAATACTATGCTGTGGGACAATGGTCTGTATCCTGTTACTTGTATTTTAAATAAATACTGATTGGCCAGTAGCCAGGCAGGAAGTAAAGACAGGGCAACCATTAGGAAGTAGAGGCAGGGCAAAGAGAATAAGAGAATTCTGAGAAGAGGAAAGAGTCAGTCTGTAGTTGTCATGCAGACAGAGAGAAAGCCAGACAAAGAGCAAGCAAGATACCTCTCCGAAAAAGGTAGCAAGCCATGTGGCTAACACAGGTAAGAGTTATGGGCTAATATAAGTTATAAGAGTTAATAAGAAGCCAGAGCTAATAAGCCAATCAGTTTATATTTAATGTAGGCCTCTGAGTGTTTATTTGAGACTAAATGGATGTGGAACCTGGTGGGACAGAAATATTAGGCAACAAATGGCACCTATCATGGAGCAACTGCACCCAGATAAAGCCTGAGTGAGATTGGGAAATAATTCTAGACACAAAATAACAACATTAAGCATGGCTTCTTTGTAGCAGCAATTTCTCAGGTTTGCTCTGCCTACTAGAGGCAAGTATTCTCAATTAAGTGAGGCTTCCTGACTCAGCTTTATCAGCAAAACCTTGCAGCTCTTTTAAGAGGTCCTGCCATGAAACACTTAAATGATACTGATGAAAAGCTGACTGCATACTTTTTGGTGGTGGCAGGGACTTTGAAATGCAATAGAGTTGTAGCAATAAACATGGCTCCAGTCAGCACCTCTGCCATGAGGTTAGACTCTCAGAATGAAGCTAAGGAATGGGAGCTGGGTCCAGCCTTCAAAGCCACAACTTTAATCCTAGCCCGATTGATTAGCAAATTAAGGACTCATGTGGTCAGAAAAATAGAGATACAGTAAAGATAGTTTCAAACAAAAATGCCTCTAAATGATTCACAGTGTGTTTAAAAATATATGAAATATATGTGAGCTTGGGAGAGAAAAGTTAAAGGATAAAGTACTTAAAATAAAAAGAAAGAAAGAGAATATTTGGGTGTGGTGTCACTCACCTTTAATCCCAACACTTGGGATGCAAAGACAGGTGGATTTCTGTAAGTTCAAGATGTGGTAGCACACACCTTTAATTCCAGTACTTGGGAGGGAGAGGCAGGCAAATCTATGTGAGTTTAAGGACAACCTGGTCTACAGAATGAATTCCAGGACAGTCAAAGATACACAGAGAAGCCTAGTCTCAAACAACCAAAAATTAAAAATAAAAATAAAAGAAATAAATTTTAAAATAAAGCCACGTAAAGATCGGAAATACACAAAGTGTCTGGATACTGTATATTATGTGTTGTCTTTAAATTATTTGATGGCTGAGGAAGGAGCAACAGCTGCTAAAAAGATATTTGATTATAAATGCTGCTGAATTAATCCAAGATACATATTTTGAAAATACCTTGACTTCAAAATTGAAGTCAAAAGATATGTTACTTTGGAGAAGAGGTTTTGCTTTTGTTTCTGCAGGAAATGAGAGGATGTGGATTCATTCTGGGCTAAGAAAAATCAAGTTTGATCAAGGAAGATTCCCCTGAGAAATCTCCAATAGGAATGGCTGGCCCAGATGATCCTACATTTCACAGGACATCTGTTGAAGTTTCCTCTGAGTTCTACATTCAGAACTGTTTCAACAATTATGGCTGAGATGTTCAAGCCTCACAGGATACTCCTATCAGGACTTGATCATAATTCTAAATTTTATTTAGGTCCCTATAAGATTATCAGCACCGCCAATCAGCAGGAACTAGCCTGGAAAACGACACCCACATTGCCCCCCCAAATGGATTATGGATGTTTGCCTTTGTTTAGAATGTTGGTTACAAGTTGTTATGGATAATGGTCAGGAGAAAAGCTAACCAAAGAAAATTTAATTCAGAGTTCTTGTTTTTGTAGTTTTTTTTTTTTTTCAGAAGGGGGAAGTGCTGTATCCTATCACTTGTATTTTAAATAAACTGTTTGGCCAGTAGCCAGGCAGGAAGTATAAGCAGGGCAACCAGGTAGGAATAGAGGTGGGACAAGGAGAGCAAGAGAATTCTGAGAAGAGGAAAGAGTCAGTCTAGTTGTCACACAGGCAGAGAGGAAGCCACATACAGAGCAAGCAAGATGTTACTGCCTTGCCAAAAAAAGATACCAAGCTGTATGGTTAACACAGACAAGAATTATAGGCTAATATAAGTTATAAGAGTTAATAAGAAGCCTGAGTTAATAGGCTTATAATTATAATTAATATAGGTTTATAATTAATGTAGGTCTCTGTGTGTTTATTTGGGACTAAACAGATATGGGAACTGGTGGGACAGAAACACCAGGCAACAATACTACCTGGAATTATCTACATAAATACATTCAAGAGGAGACTATATGTCCTGTTAGTTGGTAATCAAGATCAACCCTTACATTGACTATTCACATCATCATTGAATTTACTATGGGTCAAATATGAATAGTGTCATACATATGAAAACACTGATTTTTGTAGAGGATATATATCTACCAGTTTACATGAATTCAATCTGTATCCACTGTCATATGATTTTGATATCAATTTCACAATTATAAAAAAAGTGATCTTTCTTACTTGTTGAAAATGTAAAAATCAAAGAACACTAGAAAGAAATTACCCACATAATTTGCAAAGCTTCTTTCTTATCTAAATTAATAGTCTTTTTTATTGAGGAACCTAGTGAAACTGTCACATAATCTGTTTTATATTCTTCTGAAGTCAACACTGTTTCCATTATCTAATTGCACTATTTGATGTGATATTTATACCACTACTGTAATTTTAAATTTAGATTCAGCAGGTAACAGAAGACATGAAAGAAATATGAATGACAACCTAAGCTCATAACCATGCTATGTTCTTATTTCATTCAGCAGGAGAAAGAAATTACTTCCCTACTTGAATACTAATAAGAAATCCTAGCTATTTATTGGTTATTCAATTTATGATGGAAAAATATGTATAAAGAAAGCTAATCTATCAAGCAGCTAGGAAATTATTTTAGAGTCATAATATTTCTGTATTAATGTTTCTTATTATCATTGTTTTAATAATCAAAATTTATTGGGTACATTGACAATTGAGCAATTTTCTTTCTCTTGGTCATTCTGTAAAGCAGCTAAAGAAAAGCACAAATTAGCAGATTATATAAAGAGGCAAATAATGTACACCTAAAGAAAGTATGTCCTGTCAATAATGGCATCTACTATTTAGTGACTAATGTCAGAAAAATAATATATTCTCTATAACCTAACTCTACTATAAGCCATTTTTAAAAATTTATTTTTATAAATGATAAAAGTATAGTTTCTGGCATATGGAATATAAGAAATATGCCTAAAGTAAGAAATCAAAGTTTTAAAGTATGTATTGGACATCAAAACTTTCATATTAACTATTACATACTTCTTTTTTTCCTTCTTTATTCTTTTTTTATTTTTTATTTTTCCATTCAAAAATTGACCCTTCCTCCCCTTCTCCCATTCCCATCCCGACCCCCCAACTAGCCCTCCTCCCTCCCCCTGCATCCTTAAGGGAGGGCAGGTTACCCTGCCCTGTGGGAAGTCCAAGACCCTCCCCCTTCTATCTCGGCCTAGGAAGGTGTGCATCCAAGTAAACTAGGGTCCCAAAAAGCCAATACATAAAGAAGAGACAGGTCCCAGTGCCATTATCGATGGCTTCTCAGTCCATCACCATTGGCAGCCACATTTAGAGAGTCCGGTTTGATCACATGCTTGTTCAGTCCCAGTCCAGCTGGATTTGGTGAGCTACAATTAGATCATGCACATTGTCTCAGTAGGTGGACCAACCCATCGCTGTCCTGACTTCCTTGCTCATCATCTCCCTCCTTCTGCTCTTCACTGGACTTTGGGAGCTCAGTCCATTGCTCTGAGGTGGCTGTGGTTCTCTGACTCTATCTCCACACATTGGATGAAATTTCTATGGTGATATTCAAGATATTCATCAGTGTGACTATGGGAAAAGGCCAGTTCAGGCATCCTCTCCTCTGCTGCCCAAGGACCTAGCTGGGGACATCCCCCCACACTTTCTTTATCCATTCTTCCATTGAGGGACACCTAGGTTGATTCCAGGTTCTGGCTATTACAAATAATGCTGCTATGAACATAGTTGCACAAATGCTTTTGTAGTATGATTAGGCATCTCTTGGGTATATTCGCAAGAGTGGTATTGCTGGATACTGAGGCAGGTTGATTCCCAATGTCCTGAGAAACTGCCACACTGATTTCCAAAGTGGTTGCACAAGTTTGAATTCCCACCAGCAATGGATGAGTGTTCCCCTTTCTCCACATCCTCTCCAGCATAGGCTATCCTTGGTGTTTTTGATTTTAGCCATTCTGACAGGTGTAAGATGGTATCTCAAAGTTGTTTAGATTTGCATTTCCCTGATCACTAAGGAAGTTGAACATGACCTTAAGTATCTTTTGGCCATTTGAACTTCTGTTGAGAATTCTCTGTTCAGATCATTACCTCATTTTTTAATTGGGTTATTTAGAATTTTAATATCTAGTTTCCTGAGTTCTTTATATATTTTGGAGATGAGACCTTTGTCTGATGTGGGGTTGGTGAAGATCTCCCATTCAGTAGGATGCCTTTTTTTCTTAATGACAGTGTCCTTTGCTTTACAGAAGCTTCTCAGTTTCAGGAGGTCCCATTTATTCATTGTTGCTCTTATTGTCTGTGCCAGTGGGTTTATACATAGGAAGTGGTCTCCTGTACCCTTGTATTGCAGGCTACTTCCCACTTTCTCTTCTATCAGGTTCAGGGTGGTCAGAGGTATATTGAGGTCTTTAATCCATTTGGACTTGAGTTTTGTGCATGGTGATAGAGAAGGATCTATTTTCATTCTTCTACGGGTTGATATCAGTTATGCCAGCACCATTTGTTAAAGATGCTTTCTTTTTTTCATTGTATAATTTTAGCTTCTTTGTCAAAATATGAGGTGTTCATAGGTTTATGGGTTAATATTCAATTCTATTCCATTGGTCAACATCTCTGTTTTTATGCCAATACCAAGCTGTTTTCATCACTGTGGCTCTGTAATAGAGTTTGAAGTCAGGGATGGTAATACCTCTGGAAGTGCTTTTTTTTAATTTTTAAAACTTCATTTATTTTAGAATCTTCATACCACTATATATTATATGTTGAGCATAATTCCCCATACCTCTTCTCTTTTTTTATTTTAATTTTTTGTTTATTTTTCTCTGCTCCTCTCCCTGCCACTCCCCTCCCTCCCTCAACCCTCCCCCAAGGTCCCCATGCTCCCAATTTATTCAAGAGATCTTTTCTTTTTATACTTTCTACTTCCCACATAGATTATATCTATGTAGGTCTTTCTTAGTGTCCGTATTGTTGTCTAAATTCTCTGGGATTGTGGTTTGTAAGATGGTTTTCTTTGCCTTATGTTTAAAAACCACCTCTGAGTGAGTACATGTGATAATTGTCTTTCTCTGTCTGGGTTACCTCACTCAAAATCCTGTTTTTTTTTTCATATAAAGTTAATTATTGTTTTCTAAGGTCTGTGAAGAATTTTGTTGGGATTTTGATGGGCATTGCATTGAATCTATAGATTGCCTTTGGTAGAATTGCCATTTTTCCTATGTTGATCCTACCAATCCAAGAGCATGGGAGATCCTTCCATTTTGTGGTAACCTCTTCAATTTCTTTCTTCAAAGACTTAAAGTTCTTGTCAAATAGATCTTTCACTTCCTTGGTTAGAGTTACCCCAAGATACTTTATGCTATTTGTGGCTATTGTGATAGGTGATGTTTCTCTGATTTCCCTCTGCTTCTTTATTCTTTGTATATAGGAGGGGTACCGATTTTTTGGAGTTGACCTTGTATCCTGCCACATTATTGAAGGTATTTATCAGCTGTAGGAGTTCTTTGGTAGAGTTTTTGGGGTCACTTATGTACACTATCATATCATCTGCAAATAACGAAAGTTTGACTTCTTCCTTTCCAATTCGAATTCCCTTGATCTCCTTATGTTGTCTTATTGCTATTGCTAGAACTTCAAGCACTATATTGAAGAGGTAAGAAGAGAGTGGACAGCCTTGTCTTGTTCCAGATTTTAGTGGAAAGTCTTCAAGTTTCTCTCCATTTAATTTGATGGTAGCTGTCGGCTTGCTGTATATTGCTTTTATTATATTTAGGTATGAACCTTGTATCCCTAATCTCTCCAAGACCTTCATCATAAAGGGGTGATGAATTTTGTCAAATGCTTTTTTAGCATCTAATGAAATGATCATATGGTTTATTCTTTCAGTTTATTTATATGATGGATTACATTGATAGAGGTTCATATGTGGAACCAGCCCTGCATCTCTGGGATGAAGCCTTCTTGATCATAATGGTTGATTTTTTTGATGTGTTCTTAGATTCGGTTTGCCAGTATTTTATTGAGAATTTTTGTGTCAATGTTCATGAGTGAGATTGGTCTGTAATTCTCTTTCTTGGTTGAGTCTTTCTGTGGTTTTGGTATCAGGGTAATTGTAGCTTCACAAAAGGAGTTTGGCAATGACTCTTCTGTTTTTGTTTTGTGAAACACATTAGGGAGTATGGGTATTAGCTCTTCTTGGAAGTTCTGGTAGAATTCTGCATTAAAACCATCTGGTCCTGGGCCTTTTTTGGTTGGGAGGTTTTTTCATGACAGCTTCTATTTCCTTATAGACTAAAGGTCTATTTATATTGTTCACCTGGTGTTGATTTAATTTTGGTATATGGTACTTATTTTAAAAAGTGTCCATTTCTTTTACATTTTCCAATTTTGTGCCATACAGGCTTTTGTACTAAGATCTAATGATTCTCTGAATTTCCTCTGGGTCTGTGGTTATGTCCCCCTTTTCATTTCTGATCTTGTTAATTTGTGTGTTCTCTCTCTGTTGTTTGATTAGTTTGCATAGGGGTTTGTTAATCTTGTTGATTTTCTCAAGGAACCAGCTCTTTGTTTCATTGATTCTTTGGATTGTTTTCTGTGTCTCTATTTTGTTTATTTCAGCCCTCAGTTTGATTTTTTCTATTCCTTTACTCCTCCTGGGTGAATGTGCTTCTTTCTTTTCTAGAGCTTTCAGCTGTGCTGTTAAGTCACTAATGTGTGCATTCTCCATTTTCTTTATGTGAGCACTAAGTACTAAGAACTTTCCTCTCAGCACTGCTTTCATAGTGTCCAAAGGTTTGGGTATGTTGTGTCTTTATTTTTGTTGAATTCAAGGAAGACTTTAATTTCTTTCTTTATTTCTTTCTTGACCCTGGGGTGGTTCAGTACTTGACTGTTCAGTTTCCATGAATTTGTAGTCTTTCTGGGGGTAGAATTGTTGTTGAATTCTAACTTTATTCCATGGTGATCTGATAGTACACAGGTGGTTACTCCAATTTTTTGTATCTGTTGATGTTTGCTTTGTTACCGAGTATGTGATCAATTTTTGAGGAGGTTCCATGAGATGCTGAGAAGAAGGTATATTCTTTCCTGTTTGGGTGGAATGTTCTATAGATGTCTGTTAAGTCCATTTGATTCATTATGTCTGTTAGTTCTCTTGTTTCTCTCTTAAGTCTCTGTCTGGTTGACCTGTCCATTGGTGAGAGAGGACTGTTGAAATCTCCTACTATTAGAGTGTGGGGTTTGATGTGTGCTTTTTGATCTACTAATGTTTCTTTTACATATGTGGGTGCTTTTATATTAGGGGCGTAGATATTCAGGATTGAGACTTCATCCTGATGGATTATTCCTGTTAATAGTATAAAGTGTCCATCTCCATCTGTTCTGATTGATTTTAGTTTGAAATCAATTTCCTTAGATATTAGGATAGCCACACCCACTTGTTTCATAGGTTCATTTGATTGGAAAACCTTTTCCCAACCCTTTACTCTGAGATAATGTCTGTCTTTGAGGTTGAGGTGTGTTTCTTGTAAATAGCAGAATGTTTTATCCTGTTTTCATATCCATTCTCTTAACCTGTGCCTTTTTATAGGTGAATTGAGTCCATTGATATTAAGTGATATTAATGACCAGTGGTTGGTATAGGAGGGTCCTTCTGTATTTGGGTTGCTTTTATTGGTTAATAAAGAAACTGCCTTGGCCTTCTGATAGGGCAGGACTTAGATCGACAGGATAAAGAGAACAGAATGCTGGGAAGGGGACAGAGTTAGAGAGTAGCCTGCCATGAAGCCTGCCAGGTCAGACACGCTGAATCTTTCCCGGTAAGCCACAACTAGTGGCGACACACAGATTATTAGAAATGGGTTAAACAAATATTTGAGAGTTAGCCAATAAGAGGCTAGAGCTAATGGGCCAGGCAGTATTTCAATGAATACAGTTTCCGTGTAATTAGTTCAGGTATAAGCTAGCCAGGCACCGGGCGGTGGAAGCCGGGTGGCCTCGAAGATGAAAAGCAGGCCCATGCGCCTCTTACTACAAGTGGTTGTTAACTCCAGTTATTATTTTTTTTTTTTTGGTGGTAGTGTTTGTGTGTTTCCCTTCTTTGAGTTGTGCTGGTGGAGGGTTGTCAGATGTCTGTGTTATTATGGGAGTTGTTGGCTACCTTGGTTTGTGGTTTTCCTTCTAGTACTTTCTTTAAGGCTGGGTTTGTGGCTACATATTGCTTAAATCTGTTTTTGTCCTGGAATATCTTGTTTTCTCCATCGATGGTGAATGTAAGCTTTGCTTGGTCTAGTAGTCTGGGCTTGCATCCGTGGTCTCTTAGTGTCTGCAGCACATCTATCCAAGACCTTCTGGCTTCCATGGTTTCCATTTTGAAGTCAGGTGTAATTCTAATAGGTTTCCCTTTATATGTTGCTTGTCCTTTTTCCTTTGCAGCTCTTAATATTCTTTCTTTATTCTGTATGTTTTGTGTTTTGATTATTATATGGCAAGGGGATTTTTTTTTTATCCAGTCTATTTGGTGTTCTGTATGCTTCTTGTGCCTTCATAGGAATATCCTTCTTTAGGTTGGGAAAGTTTTCTTCTATAATTTTGTTGAATATATTTTCTGGGCCTTTGAGCTGGAATTCTTCTCTTTCTTCTACCCCTATTATTCTTAGGTTTGGTCTTTTCATGTTGTCCCAGATTTCCTGGATGTTTTGTGTTAAGAATTTGTTGTTTTATTTAATCAATGAGTTTATTTCCTCTATAGTATCTTCAGCATATGAGATTCTTTCTTCTATCTCTTGTATTCTGTTGGTTATACTTGTCTTTGTAGTTCCTGTTCATTTAACCAGATTTTTCATGTCCAGCCTTCCCTCGATTTGTGTTTTCTTCATTACCTCCATTTCATTTTTCAATTCTTGAACTGTTTCCATTACCTGTTTGATTGCTTTTTCTTGGTTTTCTAGGGTATCTTTGAGAGCTTTATTCATTTCTTCTACCTTTTTGTTTGTCTTCTCCATTTCTTTAAAGGAATTTTTCACATCCTGTTTAAGAGCCTCTATTATTTTCATAATGTTACATTTAAAGTCGATTTCTTCTACTTCTTCTGGAATAGGGTATTCAAGCTTTCTTATTGTGTGATCACTGGATTCTGGTGATGTCATGATGTTTTTCATGTTGTTGGAGGAATTCTTGCATTGGCGCCTGCCCATCTCTTCTTTCAAATGCAGCCGGGAGAATCTCGGCGTCTTGATCCAATCTTTGCTGTGACTGACTGTACTTGGGGAATTTTCTTGGTCTGCCCTCTATTAGGGCTCCTCCGCACTGGAGCTGGTTGGGCTGGTGGATCTAATGACCCCGAAGATGGAAAGGAGTGCCCTCTGGCTGGATTTCCTCAGTGCAGGAGCAGGATCTGTTCCTGGGCCAAGGACCTTGCAGACAATAGGGCAGGCTTGGGGGAGGCAGGGTCTTGTGTAACAAAGAAGCCCCTGCAGCCTTGCTGGAGGTGTCCTGCACTCCCTTCTGTGGACCTTCCAGCCTGGCAGGTACACACTCACCCCTCTGAATCAATCTCCTCAGCACAGGAACAGGGACTTCTGGTGGTCCAAGGACCCCCGCAGAGGAAAGGGCGAACTTGGAAGGGGGAGGGCAGAGTTGAGGAACTGGCTTTAGGTGATAGAGTTACTTCCTTAAGAAAGATTCAGGAGTTTTTCTTTCTGACTCTGAGGGATGTGCTCATAACCACTAAGTCAAATTGATTTTCAAAATAAAATATAGACAAATAGGGAAAATATGAAAAATTGAGAATACTTTTTCATAGATTTAATATCAGGCTGAAGAATTCAAATCAAGATATTCAATTTAATATAAGTGAATTTCATCTACTAAATTATCTACCATCTATCTATCAGTCTATTTATCTATCATCTATCTATCTATCTATCTATCTATCTGTCTGTCTATCTATCTATCATCTATCTATCATCTATATATCATCATCTTCTATCTTTCTATCTATCATCTATCTGTCTGTCTATCTATCTATCTATCTATCATCTATCTATCAGTCTATCTATCCATCTATCTATCATCTATATATCATCATCTTCTATCTTTCTATCATCTATCTGTCTATCTATCTATCTATCATCTATCTATCTATCTATCTATCTATCTATCTATCTATCATCTATCTATCATCTATATATCATCATCTATCTTTCTATCTATCATCTATCTATCAGTCTATCTATCTATCTATCTATCTATCTATCTATCATCTATCTATCTATCGGTCTATCTATCTATCTTTCTATCATCTATCTGTCTATCTATCTATCTATCTGTCTATCTATCTATCATCTATCTATCTTTCATCTGTTTTTGCTTACCCAGTATCTCCCCTTTATTATATGAAATCACTGGTTAGTTGTGTTAGGAAGCATAAATAATCAGGTCTTTACTTTCTAATCACAGTTATTGGATCAGTGATGGGCTATGATCCAACCAGGACCAATTATAACCTTTTGGTGTGATTGATCTGAACAGAGGGGCATTGTGCTGAGGACCCTGATCTTTCAAAGACTTAATTCCAAACAGAATCAAAAGCTGCCTTGACCTTTTTACTATGCCCAAGCAGAAAACATGATTATGCACAAAGTTAAGGAAGAAACTCGAGTTGGCTAAAGAAACAGACCTCAAAGGATCTGATCTGCTCTTCTAATTATGGTAGGAACTCATACTATTCTTCAGATATTCAAACCAGAATGATACTTTTCTTTTATACCTTGAACACAGTTTGAGCTGATTTCCTAAGATAATTGGTTCTGTCTCACTCTCATTTAAACCACCTGATTTTACATTTCTTTTTAATATTCTGTGATCTTATTTGTATACACTATCTTGTATCTCAGGCTGCCCTCAAACTAAGTTATGCAGAAGATGACTTTAAATTTCTGATCCTTCTGCCTATAGACGCACTGCACCATGTCTGATTTATGTAGTATTGGGGATCAAACAAAAGGTTTCCTGTATGCTGAGCAAGCATTCTATCAACCAAGCTATGTACTCTGCTTCATTTCTAAATAGGTTTTAATAAAAATAATGTAGATGTTCTGTCAAAAAATTCTGTTCTATCTGAGTGCTTAAAAGCAAAGAAAATGCATTGCAAACTTAATGAATGAATTGTTCTATATGTTGTGTTGTCAGGGTATGAAGTCTTAAAATTTGAAATTCAAATGCATTCTATAAAATAGAGTCAGTTTTGTCTATTTTTGAGCCTTCTCTAGCTTTAATTATGATCTTACAAGCCTGGTTGATTTTTTTTCATTTATCTGTGATAGTATTTTATAAACATGCCTTAAAGAACTCATGTGTGGTAGCTACATGAGGAATCCAAGTAGAATATACAATTAAAGTTTTGAAAAGCAACAGACACCTCAGTTAATAGTTTTATCAATATCATTTAAATAAAATGTAATATTGTGCTAATAAATTCAGTTTAAGGTATGGTTGTTGTATTAATAAACCTTATTCAAATTGATTGAATGTGTATATACCAGTGAAATAAAATGTGTATTTGTTCTACAGGTTTTCTATCAAACAAATAGTATCATGATGGATGCAATGTGAAGTACTTCCTTTTAGGCAGAAATTAAACTTACAGAATACTGAACTTGCAGAATACATGTCATCTTAAGGGGAACATGCAGCCTTAACACCCTTTGAGTGTTGAATATTCAATTAAATATGCAAATATTAAGTGGCTGTTGAGTCATTAAATATGAGAATTGTGAAAGGACTATACAGTTGTGTTTGGCTACAGCCAGACAGAATTAAAGACAGTAATTGTATTTTTTCTTCTTTTTATTGATTTTTATTGAGCTCTACATTTTTCTCTGCTTCCCTCTCCACCTCTCCCCTGCCCCCTTCAACCCAATAGCAAACTGTTTTGAAGGAGAACTCCCTCCCTGAAAAGTTAGATAAGGAAATAAAAACTTTAGCTTTGAAGAAAATTTGGCTCAAAATACTTAAAATCAGGAAGGTGGTTCTTTTACAAGAACAAAATGCCTTTCCTCATGAGATCAGCCATAGTGGTAAAATTTAGGAATTTAGGTTACTATGAAAATGATTTATTTTGAGATTGTGACTGCAGTTTTTCAAACAGCCTGAGCAAGGGGAAATGGAGAAAGTGGTTTTGAAGTCACCTCTGAAGACTTGATTTGTAAACTGTAAAAATGGCAGTGTGAACCAGCCAAACTAGTGTGTGCACTCCAGACAACACAAAAAATTGTTCTGGGAACATCCTTCAATTTTAAATTTTACTAATCT
>PVIU01008743.1:23195-81188 GCA_004026605.1 Ondatra zibethicus
ATATATATATATATATATATATATATATATATATATATATATATATATATATATATATATATATATATATATAAAATGAAGTAATTATATATGTGTATGTGTGAGTGTGTATGTGCACTTGTGTATATGAGTATGCATGCCTGTCATGTGCATGCAGAAGCAAGAGACTAACATCAGCTATCTTCCTCTATTGTTGTCTGTCTTATTTTTGTGACAGGTTCTCTCAAAGCGCAAAGTGGTCAGTACTGAAATTATATACACATATTAAATGGATATGGCCAGTTGTATCATATGTTTATGCAAATATAAAATAACAATAAAAAGAAACTATTTATTTGAAAGGGATTAGGGGATATGGTACAAATTCTAGGGAAGGAGATATGGGAGGGTTTGGATAGATGGTCAGATATGGGGAAAGTATTACAATTATTTGTTTTTAAAAATTTTCAGTTAAAAAAGGTAGAAAGGACAATCTATAAAGAAAGTTTACACAAAAAGAAACTCCAAATCATCAGTCTGGAGTGTTCCATTTTGTCTACACTGGTTGATCAGTACATCCCAGCATGTCTCTGTCAGCACTGCTACTCCTAAACTTTAAGTAGATGCTAGGGATGCCCCCCTCAGCTCCTAGTGCATCAAGTACTTTACTAACTGAGGTAGTTTTACAGTTCTCATACATGTTTTTTTAATTAGACAAAATTTATAGACATAATGCATTTAAGAATCAAGAACTTACCTTTATTTATATTAATCATACATATTTTTCTAAGGAATTAGAATACTGTAATACATTAATTTGACATTAGTGACAACTGAGGAGGTCATGCAATGAGTATGTATTCAACAGTCTCTTCAGGCATGGCCCACTATCTTGATTCTTACTAATATTTTCATTACACCAAATAAATAAAGGTTCTTTGAAGATCAGTTTGTATATAACAGTAATGCAATTGAGAGAAAATTGGAATGTTATGGAGAGAGACTCTGAAAGATATTTGATGTATGAACACATTTCAAACAATAAATATCCTTGAAATGGCGAGGTACTTTGTTTAGATACACCTTGAAGCAGTCAGACCATAGAGCAGGCCTTCCCAGTGAAAAGCAGACAGTAGGTCAAAAGACAGACTGCAAATTCCTCTCCAATGCTAAAGATAGAAACAGGCTTCTTGGTAACCTTGAGTTTAGCTAAATAAACATATTAAACATCAAGAGTGGGTTAGATAAAAATATATACCACAGATTGACATAAGTATTACAGGAAGTCCCCTTATTTTTTGTGAAAATGTGTTTTCTAACCTTCTCACTTTCATGAATCCTTCGATTCTTATGCAGGATACCATAAAGAAAAAATGTATTATTAAGTGTGTTTAAAAATATATTAATTTGGGTGTTCTCTGGGACACCTCTGGTTATCAACTCTACATAGATACCTATACTGGCACTGAATTTTTATTTTGCAACACATGGCTTCTGGGAGGATCATTATCCTCTATGAAGGTAACTCCAATTATACTCTTTTATATGATGACATGCATATTTAGAATGTTTATAAAATAGTAGGTTTCTGTAATTTTTTAGCATCCCAAGTTTTAGTTATCCTTTACCCTGCTTCCTCTTTGCCTCATTCCTAGTGGTGGTTTGAATAAGAATAACTCCCATAAGCTCATATATTTTAAGACTTGGTCCCCAGTTATGGAGCTGTCTGGGAAGCTTCCTATTTCCTGGCTAACCTTCTTGATATAAGAAGGTGCTATCTATGTAGACTGTTGCAGGGAGTAGAAGGGCAGGTCATTACCAGCCCTATGCAGCTGTAAACTACTATAATGACCTGCATTAAAAGATAGTCCTATAGGTTCAACAGTGGCATAAATGTTATAGGGCTAACCAACAACTTTCTGATTGAATTTAAGGCCTTCTCTGAAGAAAGAAATACATATCTAGTATAGCTGAGAACCCATAGCCAAGGAGTTCATAGGTCCCGGATTTGAGCCTATTACTATTATCCTTTAAATGGACATAGCATCACACTACCCTATTATTCAATATATGTTTACTCATGTATTAGTAGAGCTCTCAAGCCATGTAAGACAAGTTCTTTGTATGGTATATGGTAGTTTGCTGAGAAAGAATCCTTTTCTATACTATGAATATGTCATAATTTAGGGGGAGTTGGTTACAAGTTGTTATGGATAGTGGTTAGGAAAAAAGTCAAACAAAGGAGATTAGATATAGGGATCTTGCTTTGAAAAGAAAAAGGGGGGATATAAAAATCTAATCTAAAAAACTATTAATCTTACATATTTTACATTGATATGGATCTTGGATTATTGATACAAGTTTAGAGTTAATTTTGTTATACTGTATGTATATTTATACTCTTGTTTATGGTATTATGTTTATGAAGTTCATTTAAAAATATAATATATAATTAACAAATGCAGATTATTAGTCATCTATAATAGCAAACTTACAGTAATGTTAGGTATTTTTACAAGGTCATACAGAGATATATTTCAGATACATAGGGAATCTTCAAACACTTCAAAGACCTACAGAATATGCCATTTAAAATGTTTTAAAACTTAGACTTTTTTCAATAGTGAGACATGTCTGTTTCTGGCATAACCAATCTACTTCAGAGAACATAATGGATAACATAGAAACTCCATATGGAATTTGTTTTCCTTAAGGCAAAAGTTAGTCATGTGGGCAAAGAAACTGCCCTTGCCTCAACTGGCAACATTATTGTCCAAACTGGACCAGCAGAACTCAAGAAAGGCAACTGCTGAACTTTGCCAAGAAAAAGAAGGACTCTTCTTCAAAATTCCCTGTTTAATAGCAAAGTCTGTCAGATATGCTAGGCTTGTATGTCAGAGCAGGATTCACCAATGTTACGGAGGAACTTTGGATAACTGACCACATAGTCTGATATCCTTGTCATTAGGTAACATGTTACACTTCTGGAGTCTTTGATGGAGCTGAATACTAAATAACTATAATTATAAATTTCCTTAAATTAGACATAAAACTCAAGACTCACCAAGATAAGATAATTAAGTATTTTCTTTAATTTTGCCAAGTGCAAATGGATTAGATAGCATTACTGTAATTCTTACTTAATAACTGTTTTTGTTATACATAGTTTTACTATATTAAAGTTAGAACTTTCCCTTTTAATTAGACAACAAAAGGGAAATGCAGTAGAACAATCCTTTTCTACACTATGAATATGTATTACTCTCATTGGTTTATGATAATTTGACAGGTAGGTAGCTGGGCAGGAAGTTAGGTGGGAAAGCCAAACATAGTATGATGGGAAGAAGGAGGGCAGAATTAGGAATGATGCCAGCTGTAGAGAGCTGTGTGCAGCCGCGCCTTAAAGATGGCACCGGCTTCCGCCCTCTGCCTTCCCGATGGCGAGTGCTCTCTGTGGTAAACAACTCCATATTTGGCTAAGGCTAAAGATCTGGCTTGCTTCCGCGTACCTGGACCTATCTGCAGTGCCCATGTGGCGTGCCAAGGTTGGCTACCCAGAGGCTACTTAAGCTGCAGGCGGGCTTCCCCCAAGAGTGAGAGTGAGAGAGAGAGAGAGAGAGAGAGAGAGAGAGAGAGAGAGAGAGAGAGAGAGAGAGAGGGGAGGGGAGAGAGAGAGAGAGAGAGAGAGAGAGAGAGAGAGAGAGAGAGAGAGAGAGATGAGAGAGGAGAGAGTGAGAGAGAGAGTGAGTGAGTGAGAGAGAGAGTGAGAGAGTGAGTAAGTGAGAAAGAGAGTGAGTGAGTGAGAGAGAGTGAGAGAGAGAGTGAGTGAGAGAAAGAGTGAGTAAGTGAGAGAGAGAGAGTGAGTGAGTGAGAGAGAGAGAGAGTTAAAGAGAGTGAAGGAGAGAGTCAGAAGAGAGAGAGTCAGAAGATTGTTCAAGGTTCCTGAATAAACCACAGAAAGAAGAGTTCGGTGTTGCGTCTTCCTTGCTGGTCGAGGCGGCTCGCAACAGCCAGCCAGCCACTGAACAAGAAGGATGTGTGAAAAATGAAGTAAGTCATAAGACACATGCCAAAGCATAAATAGAAATGTAGGTAAATTTATGTGTATGAGTTATCTAGTAAAAAGCCTGAGCTATTGGCAGATCATTTATGATTAATATAAGCTTCTGTCTTGGTTATTTGGGACCAGGAAGTTGGGATAGGAAATATCCATTTACAGTAGTAAAAGCAAAAACTTGTAACTGATCAAAATGCAGAGAATAAATAATAGAGAAGTGCTCAACGACAAATGTGAAAGCTAAGTCATGCCCCTAATACTCAAGGACCATTGAAGAAAAAGGATATAAAGAGTGTAAGAGCCAGAAGTCAGGGAAGACAGGAGCAAAACAATATCTTCTAGATATTATAGGGCTTCTGTGCTCATGAACTCATAGCAGCTGTGGTTACCCAAACAAGAAGAAGCCTGTCATTATTTTAGCACAGAAGGCATAAAGAACACATGAGACCCTACCCCTAACTGACAGCTCACTATCACCAGGGAAAGTATTTGTCATGTTATGTACAGTACTTACTACAGTGTATAGGACACAAGATTTCAGAATGTGTTTTCTTAGTAGTAATGCTTAAGTTGCTTATTGATGAGCACGATGAAGGTTAAATATTTTTCTCTTGAATATCTGCTTGATAAATATTTTCTGATTGCATTATTAACCAAGTCTCTAACAATTTCCACCAAATATTTTATACATGTATTTGTATAAATTTGTGGTCATTTGCATTCAAGAGTTATTTTACATATTAGAATTTTTGTTGTATCAAAAATAATGCTCTGTGGCAGAAGAGCTGGCTCAGCAGTTAAGAATAAGTATTGGTCTTGCAGAGACCCAAGTACACTGACAGCCCCCATGTTCAGTAGCTTCCCTGTAACTCTAGCTACAGGAAATTCATCACCCTATTCTGGATCCTTGGGCATCTACACTTACATCACAAACTCATACACAGACATAAACATAATTTAAAATATATAAATGAATCTTTTAAAGAAAATGTGTGAACCCATACCTTTCTTGATATTTGATAGGATTTCATTAACTTTTAGGAATTTCCTTTCCCTTTTCACATAACAATGTCAAGCTTTAGTTTATCCTCACTCTGACCCAGACCAACCATTTCCATAATAGTCTTGTCTGTTTCTACCTTCCTCTTCCTTCCTTCCTTCCTTCCTCCCTCCCTCTCTCCCCCTCTCTCTTTCATTCTTTATTTTCTTTCTACTAGGAAATAATATATAGATTCTGGGCTCTGGGGTCTTACTATTCTTATTGTTGAGAATTATTGAAACTTCTAGGGTTTTCAGTGAACAAGGAATTAATACTTTGTAAAAAATAGTGATGGGTATTCTGTGGTTAGCAGGTGTTGAGGAGTGTGGAGGAACTGATTAGCAGATGGCAGCATTTTGCAGATGAATGAACTGTTTCTCCATTGTAGTGGTTAAAAATTGTATGAATATTTTAAAACTCTATGATTTGTACTCACAAAACAAATATATTTTAATATATTTGAACTTCAAAAGAAACAACTTAGGAATTCATACTTATATGTGTAATTCAAGACATTATTTTTCACTTTCTTCATTCTGTTGTCACATTTATCTTCTATAGTGAAAGCCTTGCTTCTAGGTGGCAGTATCATACTTACACAGAGCTTTGTTTTCCTACATGGATCCAAAGAGCCTCAAATGTCAGCATCAATGTTACTGTAAGTTGTGGCTTCTCTAGTAAGTAGAGTTCAAGAATTTCTTGCCTGAAAATTAATCTAAATGTTTAAAATTTATGTGCTGTGTCCAGAAGCTACTTGTATTATAATATTTTTTCTTACAAAGAAGAAAACTACATACAAAAACCATGCATGTTAATGAGTAAACAGAGAGGGAGATGAGATTCGGTTCATTTCTCTCCTTATGATTTCTGGTCGAATACATTTTTCACGTGTAAAAATATTTCTTGGTTCAAAAAGCAACACCAAACAAAATCTTTTTCTCATCATCCCACACATATTAATGCCTCTACATTCTGTTCCTAACACATTTACAAATGGAATCATATGTTTCATTTCTCCTTCATTACATGAACATTATTCAATTTGATTATGAAGGCTAAGAGCAGACAAGTTCTATTTTATGAAAAGTCTTGTATAGCCTCTTTTAAAAGCTGAGATTTCATCTAGTAAAGGATGGACAATAATAAGGACTTTAAAAGGTATTGGGAAATAATTATTTTTTGTGACATTTTGAAACAGAGAATAAGTGAGAAGAGGAAAGAATAGCAACATAATCAGTAAAAGAGGGAATTTCAAAGCTTACAATTTGTGTTAATAATTTAAAAACCTTCTGTAAAAACAGAAGTTATCAAGAACTAGCTTTAAATATTTTTGATTCAGCAGAACTAAGCCCATACCTTCAGTAAGAAGATTCAGGGAATTTGTTGCTAGTGGGTATCACACACACACACACACACACACACACACACACACACACACACACTGAACTGAGAGCTTGCATTTGTCTATGTAAAGGGTATTAAAGCATTTACAGGGCTGAAATAACTGTGCTTATGTATATGTGTGTATATTATAGACTACATGACATGTTTCCCTAAAATCTGTATGTTGAAACTTTAACCTGCAGAGATATGACATTAGAATTTGGGGTCTCTGAAAAGTGATTAAGTCATCTGTGAGCAGTCACGGTAATGGACTTCTCAAGAAGAGAAAGAAAGTCAACTAAGATGTAAGGGGAAGATGTGATTCCTACCTGAACCTAATCCTTCTCTCACCATGGTCATAGAGTTCCCAGGCTCCAGATTTATGCATGACATACACTTTATTTAAGTTGCCCAAACTAAAACTACACACACCTTCATGCATGCCAGAATTTTTTATGAAGATTTATGATTTAATAAATTTCATAAATGCATAAACAATATCCCTTGACAGTTGAAATATTTGTACTTCTGAAGCGTAGTCCTTATCAGTCTAAGAAATTTTCCTTAATGCATCCTTAATTTTAGTTTTACTTTCAGTCTCAGGATAAAATGTCAATAGTGCAGATTAACTAACAGGAAGAAGACTGAAGGAGGACAAAATCAAATACAAAGAAGGAACAAATGCTTTTAGCAGAAGAGGACACTATAAAAATGAGATTGGCAGATGGGTGGATTACTAGTGATGATGGGTAGTTATTTTAATTTAACTTAATTTTTTGAAAAAGAAAACAAACTATCTTTTTAAATTTTACATAACAATCCCAGTCCCACACCCTTCTCTCCTTCCATTCCCTCCAACTTCTCCCCCATCCACCCTCCATCCACTCCTCAGAGAGGGTAAGGCACATTGCTTTGGAGAAGGTCCAAGGGCCTCCTTACTATATCTAGGCTGAACAAGGTATCCATCAAAAGAGAATGGGTTCCCAAAAAGCCTGTACAAGCAGTAGAGATATATCCTAGTGCCACTGCCAGTGAACCCTCAGTCTGCCCCAGCCATGCAACTGTCAACCACATTCAGAGGATCTAGTTTGGTCCTATGCTGGTTCCTTCTCTGTCTGACTGGAGTTGATGAGTTCCCATTAGCTCAGATAGACTGTTTAATTGGGTGTCCCCATCATGGTCTTCACCTCTTTGCTCATATTCTCACTTCTCACACTCTTCAACTGCACTTTGGGAGTTCAGCCCAGGACTTGGATGCAGGACTCTGCCTCTGTTTCCGTCAGTTGCTAGATGAAGGTTCTATGATGACATTTAAGATATTCATCAATCTGACTACAGGGCAAGGGCAGTTCAGGCACCCTCTCCTCTATTGCTTAGGGTCTTAGCTGGATACATTTTTGGAGCTCCCTAGACAGATTCATCAGGCATCAGGAGTTTGGGTTTGTAGCTCAGAGAAAGAATCAGACTGGAGATAAAAAGCAGAGATGATAAGCAGAATAGATAACACTATCAAGGAGCAAATGAGAAGAAAAAAAAGTCAGAAAATTTAGAGAGCATAAAAAGGCAAGAAGGGAGAAAAATTCACAAGAAAAACAAAACAACATAAGGTATTAAAACATATGTAGGTGCTACTGTGAAAAGCAAGGAGTAATAGAATTTCAAGGCATAAAGCAAGTATGGAGGATACTACCTGCCATATGTGGTTCAGGAAGAGCCTACATAGCTCTAGGGAAATGGCTCAAGACATTGTTGCTGACATGGAGAGACAACAGCATTGTAGAATGCTAAAGTCCACAGTCAGATTTTTGTGTCTGATGAGAAAACAAAGGTGAGCTAGCAGAGTCAGCCTCTATGAGGCGAAGCACCTTGGAAACATGGGGACAGATCAGGAGAAATGTGAAATGTTGTTAGAGACAGGAAGAATCTTATTTTACAAGAGAAGAAATGGTTGATAAGGACAAATAAGAGGGGAGGAAAATAATCTCAAAGATAGCTTTAAATAAAAACAGGAAAAGTGAAAGAGCTGGTGTGCAGACCCTGACAAGAGAATGGAAGGAGTTGTGTGAACACAGATTTTCTTTGGAGATGAGAGCTCCCTGAGATAAATGGTGTCTGTGATCATCACTATCCATTGTTTCTCTTTACATTCTGATGTATGGTCACAAACTGAGGGTAGAAGAATTACAGCCTTTCAATGAAGTAAGTGCTGAAAAAAAATAGTGCACTCTGTTTGCTCTCTCACACTGAATTTTGGGGAAAAAACACTCAAAGTAAAATAGAATTTATCTTGGTATAATAAAAGATTACAATCCATTGAGAGTAAACTATACCACAGTACACATTTAAAGTGTTTATTGTTGGCACTGTGGGAGCATTACGCATGTGCTCATCTTGTCTCTATTTGTCCGGCACTGAAAGACCAGACAAAGCAGCAGTGGACTAGAACTACAGCATCAGGAATGTAATGAACAAGCAGAAAACAAACCTGTGAGCTGGAGCAGGGGCCTTGGGCCTTGATCTTCTGAGATTCTCATGCTTTGAAGTTCTGTGAGTGTCTTCCACTCGTGTTGACAGCTTCTTTCTGTCAATATTTAAAGAACTGGGTCCTTTGCAAGCCCCCCCCCCCGCAAAAAGAAGCAAAAACCTTATTGAATCCAATTTGTACATTTCACTCTGAGGAGATGGCTCCATGGATAAAGTAAGTGTTTGTTGTCTAAGCAAGAGGACTGCAACTTGGACTCTTAGAACTCAGTTAAAGCCGGGTAAGCATGGAAGATGCACGTGACCCCAGAACTTTGAAGATAAGATGGGGAACCTGTAAGCTCCTGGTGAGAGAGACTTCACCTCAGTACAGAGGACAGAAATTAAGAGCACCTGATGTCAACTTTGGGCCTCCATACATATGGGTAAACATGGGCAAAAGCACAGCTTTTCCATAGATGTATAAACACACAGAGACACACATATAAATCACCACATGAATACAAATACACTCTGTAAACATCTGCAAAAAATTAACAAAGAGTACATTTGTAAGTGTGGAAGAGGGGAGTAGGTCACAACAGAGAAAGAGCATGACAGATCAGCAGCCCTAATGTGTAAAGGAGATGGGCTTTTAGTTCATTTGCATATACATCTGCATACCTTTGTTATGTGTCTCATTAGTACCTATAATTGTTACGTACAGGAATGAAGGTATTAGAAAGAGAGAGACATTGGTAATTCTGGACAGTCTGGAATGACACTGTACCTTTGCCACTACCAGTTTTAGTTGATGGTGTGTGTGTGTATGTGTGTGTATGTGTGTGTTTTAGTGCAGCCTTCCTCTTTGCCAACTTGTTCTTTTCCACATGGTAATTGTTCAACACTTTACATGGGGCCCTCTAGATCACACTAGCATCCCTACTCTCCTCTCCTAATAGCTAGACACTCTGAAGAGATAAAAATACACATTCCCACTACATAATAGATCTAATTAACTTTTGAGACTTACTTCAACCCCTATTACAGAGACTTCATGTAGTAACACACTCAATCCCTATTACAGAGACTTCATGTAGTAACGCACTCGGTATCCAGCACAATCATGTGAGACAGCCACCATCATTTGCCTTTATTTTTAAATAAAAGGAAACAGGGAAATGAAAACCCAAGTAATCTGCCCAAGGCCAAGGCTATTAGTTGGCCCAATCAGGGTCTAAAACCAACAATTTTGCCTTTCAAAGAAATAAATGAGAAAACACAATGAGATGGTGATTGATTTTAATAGAGAAACAAATGTGTATGATAAGAAGTAAGGGGACGGATGGGGATTTTTATTGTGGAAAGAGTTTTAGCTTTGATGTTGTCCTTAAATAGAACAAAACCAGTCATCTTCCATTTATAGGCAAGTAAGATTTATCAATACAGCCAAGCTACCTTGTAAAAAAGTCAATAAACCTATAATGAGTGTTTAATAATTTTGAATTAATGTCCTATGACAACAAGTAGGTGGTTAGTAGCTCTAAAAGTTTTGGCTTCTTGCTATAGCACAATTGCTGCAAGTCAGGGAAATGTCAGGACCTCACATATAGCTGGGAGGTTGGCTGCTAAAGGTTGTCTTTCCTGAAGAAAGTTCCATTCATTACATTTGCTTACACTTAGCAAGTTGGAAAATGGAAACAAGGCCAGCTCAAGAGAAAATAAAAACCAGATTTTATAAAAAGTCAATAGATTTAATACTATTGAAAAAAAGAAAGCCTCCAGAGACAAGAGTGAGAATGTTTCTATTTCCTCCTTCAGGACTTTCTGAAAAGACTCTGCTCCATTCAATGAAATATCCCTTTTATATCAAGACTTTGCTTTTCTGTGGTATAGAATCTCCTTTTCTTTCACACCTGGTGAAAATTTACTTTGGAAATCATTTTAGTTTCAAATAAAATTTTTACGATTTCAAGAAGATTTGATGATCATCTCAGCCTGAAGAAAACCTGTGTTTCATCTATACCACTCTGAAACATTTAGTAAGTTCCCCTCCTATGGCTTTTATACAAGATGCAAACATGGAGTGGGAGTGATGGGGTCATTTTGGGTTTTTTACAGGGTGGATAGAGGCATTTTCAACCACCAGGAAAACTGCAGATATCCTCAGTTTGGAGTCCCATGGACCATCCAGATGGACAATGACCAGCCTTCGCTTTCAAGGTCATGGAGCTTGAGTCAGAAGCTCTCAACATCTCCTGGAAATCCCACATCCTCTACTGCCCACAATCCTCAGAAAAGGTGATTAGAGCAAATGAACTCATCAAACAATTGCTAACCAAGCTCTCCATTGAACTCAAGCTATCTTGGCCCTCCCTTCTCCCCATTGCCCTTACCCATCTCAGGGTCACCTCACATTCTCCTATGGGACTGATCCTTTCGAGCTCCTTTAATGCAGGCCCTTTCTCCTTAACCATCACCTCTCAGTTCATACTCTTCCACTGGCAGGCTATTTACCCTACCTTTCCCTTCTGAGGTCTCTTTTCTGTTCACATGCTGACAGTTATTTCCCTGCCCCCACACTAACAGACCCAAATGCCCCTGAACCTGCCCCACTCTCTCTAGGTGACAGAGTACTCCTCAGACAGCTAGTTTCTAGGTCTCTTGTACTTTGATGGACAGGAGGACCTCACATGGCAATCCTCACCACTCCGTCGGCTGCCAAGCTCCTGGGACACCCATGCTGGTACCATCTTTCCAGGCTCAAGCAGGACAGTTGGTCTGTCCAGAAGTTAGGACCTTCCACCCTCCAGTTTTCCAAGATGCCATATTGAAGGGCCTGTCTGCTCCTCATCCTGGTACACTCATCTTTGTTGATACAAACAAGATGGGTAATAACAATATTTTTTCTCCTAGCCACCTGCCTTCTCATCTCCCTCAAGCAACAGATGCCTGGCATCTCCAGGATGACAATAAACCAGATGCCTCTCCAGTCGCACTTCTTGCTGAGCATGAGCCCACCAACTCCCAGCTCTCTGGTGCTAGTTTAGGCTTTCCTCTCCTCCTCCGTGTTTTCCTGGGATCACCTGAGAGCGCAGGCACCCAATTACAGGGTCCAATTTGGTCTGATTGGGATTGTTTTCATCGGCGGAGAGGTTTGTTGGCAAGAAAATATTTAACAGAGTTGTCTTGTGGAATCATTTATCACTCGGTGATGCTATTCCTTATATATAGTTATATGAACAAATGTGCTTCATTCAATAACTGCTAGAAGGTCTGGAGAGTTTAAGAACATGTTATTTGGACCCTAGTTTGACATTTAATGAATACATAGTTTTGAACAATAAATATATTCCTTGGAGCATTTGTTTTCTCTTTGAAGCAAATGGAGTAGTTAACAGCAATTATTTTTTTTATTATTATTTAAAAAAATCATTGTTTATTAAAACCATCTCATTGCCCAAGGCACTTAGTAGCTTCACAAAATACATTCTTTTTTAAAAAGTAGGTGAAGTGAATGCTTTAGGAGTACCATGGCAACATAATCAATAGAGACAATCACATTGAACATAAAATACCTGCCGATATTACATGGCTGCAGCCAGCAACTCTGAGAGACTGTCAACACAACTTACATTTCTTTCTTGAATTTCCCCATGATTATACACAAGCGTAAAAGGAACAAGCGTAGTGTTATTGTCTTGGGCACTCAGAGCAGTGACAGTGGCTAAGGCTGGGAGGTGCAACTGCACTTCCGTGGTGGCAACTGCACACCAACCAGGGTAATACAGAGCTGAGAATCACTGCTCCTAAGTCTCTGCTGAGGGGTGAATAACTTGAGACACAACAACATATGACAAACAAAACAATCCCCATGACAGTGCTGAGAGAAGGAAGGGACACTCTGTCACCCATACATGCCCTTCAAGGCACAGGTAAGCGTCTGGTAGCCAGGGATTCTGATTTACACAGCAGTGGATGCCAAGCCTCAACAGTGGATTTCTCATGGCTGGGCCAAGCCTAGGGCTCTGACCAGACATACCCAGCACAGCTGGCTGTGGGACTGAGCAGTCACTGCCCACACCTGCTGACGCTATGTGCGTGCGCCCACCTTCATTTCCTCTAGGGTTCCCTAGGTCTTGTGTTCTTCTGTTGTGAGTTAAAGCAATCACAGTAAGGATTTTTGTAACTTAGGAAAGATGAGAAATCAAACTCCCCATGGAATCATTTATTTTCTGAAGAAGTTTTGTTTCCTTCTGGTTCTTCGTATGGAACTCAGGGCCCTGTGCATCCTAGCCAAGCACACCAAGCAACACCTATTCCTTTTCCTGTGAGTTTGTCAGTTAGGGAGAGGAGGGAAAAACGGACCTGCATTTCTATCTGTGCAACCTTACCCGTCTTACAAAGTTTCGCATAGTCTTCCAAGTCCCACTGATTCAAGAGACTCATTGACTTCTTTGGAAGGGCCAAGTCCACCACTGGAATGGGATGTGCAAGCTGTCTGCAGTTAGCCTTGGTGTCTCTGGAGGAAGGTGGCTCTCTGGATAGATGTACCCATCCATGAGCACATTAGACACAAGGTCAACAGAACAGAGAAGTCCTCGCCCATTGACAGTGTTTCTGACAACATACAGGCTGTCTGTTTAGTTTTTCACCTTCTGGAGGAGTGTTAAAAGGCTGTGCTTTTTAGGACTGTTGGGCTTTCTTCACCATCTTTTAGCATCCTTGTCTGGCTTTGGGCTTGCCATTGTTTTATTCCTTTGACCCTTAGCATCTGGTCGATGGTGTCTGGGAGAGGGACACCAAAGCTCTCTGGGAAGAACAAGGTGAGGATAGCTGTGAGGATGGTCAGACTTCCCATAAGGATGTAAGGGAGGAAGCGGTCATAGGCACCAAGGTAAACAAAGTAGGGAGACAGGATGCTGCCAAGGCGGGATGCTGTGGAGCTGACCCCCACACCCATGTTTCTGACCACAGTGGGGTACAGCTCAGCTGTGTACACGTAGACCATGGAATAGGCAGAGGTGATTCCAAACTTGCCCACCATCACCAGGGCAGTAGACAAATAAAACAATTCTGAGGGCACCAGCTGCATGAAGAGAAGGACACTGCCACCCAGGAAGAGGGCAGCAGAGATGGAATATCTCCGGGGCAAGTGCTGCAGCAACAGCCAGGCCAACACATAGGCTGGGACTTCAACAGCCGCCAAAAGGAAGCTGTTCGGGCTGGAGAGATGGCTCAGCGGTTAAGAGCATTGCCTGCCCCTCCAAAGGTCCTGAGTTCAATTCCCAGCAACCACATGGTGGCTCACAACCATCTGAAATGAGGTCTGGTGCCCTCTGCTGGCCTTCACACAGACAGAATACTGTATACATAATAAATAAATATTTTAAAAAAAAATTAAAAAAAAGGAAGCTGTTCATATAGATGTTTCCATGCTTAGGAGTGTCAAGAGAAAGTCCGAAATAGCCCACTGATATGGTCAGCCACAGGATTATAGACATGATGGTGAGGATCCGGATATTCCGGGTTCGGATCAGATCATAAATGTGGTGTGACTGAGGTGTCTTGGTATTTAGGTTTTGTAACTCATTTGGATCAAAGATAGTGGAAGGTGCAACAATTCCATTGGTTTTGGCAGCTTTGCGGATGATCACCTCTGCCTCTTTAATTCGGCCTTGAGAGATGAGCCATCGGGGGGACTCAGGAATAAACCACCAGAGAAGCCCACACAACACCCCTGGCACAGTGAGTGCCAGCAGCAGCATCCGCCAGTCTCTGATGAAGTATGCAAACAGAGGCAGCACCATGAAGCCAAATGCATAAAATATGCACACTCCTAAGGTGGCGAATATAATTCGAATTGAGTTGGAAAGAATTTCTGTTCCCAGGACAAATGCTGCCACGTAGTTGGAGATCTGACCCATGCCAACAAGGACAAAGAGCACAGTAAACATCTCGAAGTTCACAGAGAAGACCTGCAGGAAGCTGAAGCCAGTCTGCATGGCCATGGTCAAAAACAGCACATTCTTCCGACCAAACCTGTCTGAGAGCTGTCCTGAAATGAAGGAGCCTAACAGCACACCCACGAAAAACAAGGAGGTGGTGAGAGGGCCTTTCCAGTCATCGTTACACACCAGGTCCCACTCGGTCACGATGGTAGACAGGAAGACATCTTTGCTGTACTCCCAGCCATCCAGACAACTCTCCTGCTCCAGCTGCTCCAGGTCCACGTCCAGTCCCGGCTCCAGTCCTAGCGCGGAGAAATTGGCGATGGCAGCCAGTTGGTAGCGGCGACATTTCTGGGGCACCTGTCGTCCGTCCTTCGTCTCCAACGGGATACTGTGGTTGCGCCACGCACTGCTCAGGTTCACGGTGTCCGGCACTAAGCAACGGTGCTCCGGGGTCCCCGCCAGGAACACGATTGACATCCCATTGAAGCCATTGGGGATGATGCTGGCGCTGAGGAGGAAGAAGATGAGGCGTTGGAAGGGTCCCCAGTCTCCCAAGAAGGCGGTCACCTCGTCGTAGTCCCGCATGCTGTCCTCAGCAGCCCACGGCGCCCGGCTGGGGACCTGGGGACACCGCGGCGCAGGAGACTGGGCGCTGCGGGGGTCTGCGAGTGAGCAAGGAACAGACGTGAGTTGACCCGCAGCCTCAGACTTGGCCAGAGCCAACTTTACATAGGGTCTGAGGCCGGGGCGGGCTCTGGGCCTGGGCCGCAAGGCCCGCCCCGCCGTCCCGGCTCGGAGGCACGGTGCGGCGGGGGCGGGGCAGGGGGCTGAGTGACCTAACAGCAATTATTTAATTGAATCATTTCTCAAAATGAAAAGGTAACACACCTGTAAAATTAATTTATAAATGATAATACTGTACAAATGACAGTTTTAATTGCTTTCTACCCATTACTTTGGGGTATTATGACCAAGGACCATACAAGGTATATAATGCAGCTCCTTGATTAGAAGTTATTTGCGCAATTATAAGTCATTGTCTCTAAAAATTCAGGCTTAGCAGGGCTCATAGTGAAGACCAAGATAGTGAATACTCTATAATCTTGCTGTCCTCAAATAACCCTGGAAGAAGTTTCTGGTTTTGCTCTCTCAGAATATTTCAAATCAATTGCAGACTGCTCCAGAAACTCGCCAGTCCCAGCTATTCACTTAAAATCTTCATTCCTGGACAGCTTTAAAGCAGTAAACCCAGGTTTTCCGGCACCACAAACTGTTCCAACACTGCCTGTAATTCTCTAATCCCAGATGATCCTGCAGAGCCTAGACAGTGAGTAAAATAGCCTGCTCTTCCTGGCCTTAGCCAACATTTCACATTTCTTGGATTTCCAACAATGATGCTCCAATTTTAGCAGGAAGTATTCACAGAAGATGATATCACACATTATCATTTATTATCAATCAACAAGAAGGATGGAATGTTAAGTCTCAAACCCTGGGAGGAAGGACTGAGGTGCCTATTTAGCATACCAAAGCAGACTTGGCCTCCAGGTTCTCCCAGCATTCCCCAGTCCCTACATTTTACAAGGTATGCTTAACAAGCACTACACTTTGTGACTGAAGTATAAATGAAAGGAAGACTTCCATGCCCTCAAGTAAATCGCTGCCCTAGTTTTCTCCTTGCACCTTTTCAGCCATTTAGCTTGTCAGCAGCTTTATTTCAAGTTCAGTATGAATTAATTATGGAATTTAACTAAATTTATTACAAAGTTGTTTTAGTACACTCTCAGTAATTATGCATACGCAAAAAACAAAGTTGTTTTCTTAAACTAATATTTGCTTCTATTAATGACACTAGAAATTAATCTATCTCTAGTACATGAGCTGCCTCTTTGAAGCCCATTCCATAGAGCAGGATGTCTTGCTCAGCCTTGAAGTAAGGGGAGGGATTTGTTCCTGCCTCAGCTGAAAGTGCCAGGCCTTTTGACTCCTACTTTCTGAGAAGTGGATAAGAGTGGGTTGGGGAGAGGTGTGAGGGAGTGGGAGGAGGAGCAGGAGAAGGAACTGTGGTGAGTCTGTAAAATGAATAAAAAATAAAGATATACAAATAAAAAAGAAAGCTCACAATTGCAAAATGCCTATAAAAACAATGAGCCATATTGTATATGACCCCTTCTAAACCCATCACTCTACTGAAAGCCACTTTGCTCATACACAGGATGAGCTCCTCCTATGCTTGTTTCATCAATGCTGAGAGCACAGGGCAGAGACCTCTGTGTGTTCACCTAACTTAGTGTCTAATGCAGCATGTAATCAGGTATGGGCAAACAAACACGTCAAAAATTACTAATACAGCATGTAATCAGGTATGGGCAAACAAACACGTTAAAAATTACTTTGAATGACATCAGTACAACTCTTATTTCTGGACACAATTTTTCACAGTTTGGTTTTAAAGCAGGTGCTTAATGTTTATGGATAAAACAGTAATACACAAATTAAAGGGCACTAGCTGAGCAAAGTTATTGTATCATTGTTTCAATAACACAAACATTTCTTTAATAGTGATTTATGATTGCATATATAATATATATATATATCCCAGTAGCAAAATGTCATCTTAAACCCAAAAGGAAATAAAGATTCTTGTGAATTTTCTTCAGTATCTGTAGATCTGGGAATGGGATTTCACTAGTAGCATACATACAATGAATGTTTTTTAAATATTAATAGTGAAACATAGGGTCAAAATTGTAAAGTGAAGGACAATACACAATTACATGTGTATAGAAAACATGTATATTCTTAAACACTTTAACAGTGGGAATTATATTTAGCTTGTCATTTTCTTCTTGTAGTATCCAATATAAAAATCACAATTTATTGTTGCCAGCAAATTGGCAGGTCATCAGTTTCGGTTCATCAGGATGCTTCGTGAAATCTGGAATGTTTTATTATTAAGTATTTTAGCAACATCCTGGAACTTTAACTTTTGTATACCCAGACTGGCTCAGTATCATTGTTTGTTTGTTGTTGTTTTGCTATGGATTCATACGCAGAAGCCCTTAAAACCGAATATCCCTTGGTAGAGACAAAATCTAACACCAGTTATTCCCTTTTCACTAGAACCCAACTAGACTCAGAGTCACATTCCTGTTTGAAATAAGTTAACACAGGTCTATCTACAAATAACTCATTTTTGTGGGCTAAAGGATTTTCTTTGAATAAGAACACCACATAGTGTTCACTTCCACATGACATAGTGTTTTCATCTTAATTAATATCTTGTTAGTAAGAGATGTTCTGTAAACTTGGGTGGAATACATAGAAATTTCTGGGGTTTTTTTTCAGATATATATGTAGCATTTCACACACACAAACACACAAACACACAACATATCTAATAAAAATAGATGGTTGCAAAAATTTTAGCCTGAAACAAACTCATATTTATATCTGCTAATGAGTAGATCTTATAATAAGGATAATATCTTTCTTAGTTTCTTCATATAATAGTTTGGGTCCTCTTAACCTAAAAATTGCCATCTGTTGAAGGCAAGACACTAAGGTAAGTAGTAAATAAGAACAGAAGGGTTATTATGAATTAAAGATGTTTTATGAATGAAAGATGTTCATGCTGAGTGTGTATGAGGTACAATTTTAAGAAGAGCATGACTTGTTCATGTTACTCTCTCTCCTTCCAGAATGCCATGATTTACACAGCTCTCTTCAACCATACTGTGTACCATGCATGATGCACAGCCTCACCAAAGGCTCAGAAATATGAAACAGCCTACAACTGAGAGTGTTCTCCCAACTGTTTGTCACAGTTGTTAAGTTATTGGAGGCAGAGTTAAGAGTAAGCTGTCCCCAGTAGAGAGCCTTGGCATTTTGATTATTTTGAGATTAAAAAGAAAATTGCAGAAGCAGAAAGGCTGTTATCCTTCTTCCATTTCTCTCTGGAGTTGGAACATCCTGGATATCCTCAGCAAAGGTGATTGAGGGGTCTTTTTGTCTTTGAAGATAGTGGGACAGAAAAGAATTAGAAAGCACCAATTCATGGTAAATTCGTCTCACATGTAAGTTTAATACAATTAAATCATACTGAAGGGTCCAAGAATAAGAATATAAAAATGTAGATTCCAGAAATAAGAATGTAGAAATAAAGAAATATAAAGTTGTAAGCCTAGGAGAATGAGAATAGACTGTCAGCAGCTTCCTCAGTAGCTTGAGGATCAACTATTAACAGTGGGTTATTCAGCTTTACAACCCTTAGCTCAATGTGTAAGGCTGAAGGATCTCTCTGCAAACTGAGAGGCTAACACCCACGGTCATCCTTGATTAATGACAGATATGAGCTGAGTTAACTTTTACAAGACAGCTATATGACCTCTAGGTTACACATGTTTCCTGCTATGTGAAACTCGCAGCATAGGGCTTCAATAAGCACTACCTGAAAGGACCAAGAATGACAATAGATTAAGTCAAGCACTAGTTTAACTGAAAAACTCTGTTAATGGGGATTGTAAAGAAAGGCAATCTGTATCTGAGTTTTACCTCAAGATTGTAAAAATTCCTTTGCCCAGACCTAATGCGTGGTGCCCCTACTATAAAAAGGTGGGCTCAGAAACTGGCCTTTGCCACAGCCTTACAAAAATCCATCTCTGGCCGTGGTCTCAGCTAGAAGATAAGCTTTTTGTGCCCCCATGGAGATTTTTTATTTTATTTTTTACTTTTTTTCTGGATTCTGGTTTCTGGAGTAAAGCTTTCTTCTGGTTTATTAGACTTTGGTGGTCTGTCCTCATCTTTGCATGACCTCCCTGGACCCAGTGATACTTTTTTACTCTCTAAGCATACTTCTAAGAATTACAGTTGTCCTTATAAAAAGTACATCAAATTACATTAAATTAAAATTTAATTAATTAAATTTAATTTAAATTGTATTCCTTCTTTCTAGAAATCTCTCTTTTGTAAGGTAGACCTCAGTCATGATCCAGGCAATAGGCAAGAAAACATGTCCAATCCTCTGGTCTGAAGTTTGAATGCATGGCTTTCCATAGGCAAATGCGTCTATATTTTGGAAACACCTGTGATATCTACATCATCGTGCCACTATGTGACTAGGTTAGTTGTTAATGAATACATATTGAATGTGTTCATAAATAAGGCTAGGGACTGGCCTTACTCAAGGCTTTCCTAAGGTTGATGACTGCCTGTAAGGAGGGAAAGAAAGGAGGAGGGAGGAAGATGGAGAAAGAGGGAGGGAAGAGGGATAGAGGGAGATAAGTTGAGACAGGGAAGGGTGAGACAGAGGAAGAGAGAGAAATAAAAGGAAAGGGAGTGGGAGAGAGGATCTAGTTGGCAAAACTGGTGCAGCATAGACATCTTTATGATTGATTTTTCCTTTTACATTTTATTGCTATATGTTGTTACATCAAATGTCTACATGACAAGTGATTTGTGAGTGAGTGTGTGTGTGTGTGTGTTTTAAAGTCCAGAGCACAAACAAGTTTATATGCCGGAGTAGGAGGACAGGATCTTTGAAAGAGCACAGACGTTGGAGAGAGCAGGGAACAGAAGAGGGCACATGCAAACAATGGCCTAGGCCTCAGAAGAAGCAAATCATAATTGTGTTTATAAATACAATTCACCATTTTTCTAAAATATTGCAAAAAATGATTCTATAGAAATATAGAGAAATACACTCTCTCCGATAATAAAGATATTCTACAATCAGCTCTGCTCCAGATAATAAATCTATTTATTATCATGAATAGTAACGGTAACTAAATTTGCTATCTTGAATAGTAATAGTAAATCTATTAATGATTTGAAATGTAGCTAATCTAAGTGAGGGGTTAAAGTCAACATTACTGTGTTGGGAAATCAATAGCCACATGTGGCTCATTAACTACTATATGTTGGACATGGTGGAGGGAGATTCATGTAATCCAACATAGTGTGTCCACTTTTGGGTTGGAGGACAGGATGTCAGGAGTGCAAAATTACTCTTTGTTAAATAGTGAGAGAGCCAAAAACACTGGTGCCGGGTTGCACTTGGTTCACAGTTCTTAGAATATGTACTCTGTCACATGGAAAAGTTGTTTTTCTTTTAACAAGAGGAAAGCAAAATCAATCCTTTTCTTACAATTAAGTAGCAAGTTTTGACACAATATTCCAACCAGTTAACAATAAATGAAGGGTTCCAAGAAATGAAGAAAGAGAAAACAATGTAAGTCTGTGATGTTCTGGATGAATAGGAAATGCTGGGATTCTATTGTTAAAAATAGGAATGACTTTTATCACCTGATCTCTGAACTCTAAGTCTAATAAGGAAAATAAGAGGACTTTATTATTGCAAAACCTCAGAGCTGTGGAATCAGGGTCGGATGAAGCATTGCATTTCTAGCTGAATAAAGTTTCTGAAGAGCAAGGGGCACTATCTAACGGACCACACTTGGGAAAGTTTGTGGGAAGGATTTCAAGCAGTCATCTGAGTAGAAGACAAGAAGCAGCAGAGGAAAATGAGCCAGTCCAAACATCAGTTTGTCCACAGGAAGAGAATACATATTGTTCTGTTTTTATTTAGAATATGCCATTGAAAATGTGTATTTTTATTAGGCTATATTGGCAGGAGTGGAAATATGTACACTTCTGAAAAAATGTATCTGCAATTACCCAAGAATTTTTCTAATGTTCATGTTTTGACCTGAGAGTTCAATTTTTAGAAGAATATTATAAGAAATTATTATAACCATGTAATGAAGCAGCTGAAGGCAGTTCACTAAGGCAGCAAATGTTACAGCATTAATTATAAATGGATGCATATTATAATTGTATGTCTATCTATAGGTTGGTTAAGTAAGTTATGTCACCTCCATACAAAAGTACATTACACAATCATTTAAAAAATTTTGGCAATATCTATCAATCCAAAATAGTTTTACATATAGTTTTGCATATCTATATTATCTATATATTTTAATGTCCAGTGCATTTTCAAATTTTCTTAAATATATTTATAAAATTTTTCAAGTATATTAGTCTTAAAATAAAACTTTTATCCAAAATTCTATTGATATTTGTTTTATAATCCAGCTTTCATGTGTTGAAGGTATACCACTGAGCACAAATGTACTGTTCAGGTTTTGCTATTCCGTAAATTCCTAAGATTAAATGATCAAACTGAAGCAGTAATCAGGTGGAAGTCATCACATACAAAGCTATCTTTTGTACCTCTGGGGTATAGTCTGGGAAGACGTTAAGCCTTTTAAACCACCTCTGAAAACTAGAGCCAGTCTGCATTGCTTAGTTCAGTTCTGGTTCTAATAGCTCACAAAATTTACATCCTGACTTGACATCTCATTTCCTGTATAGAGAGGTATTCAATGAAGACTCTCCATAACTACTGTCAGATATTTGGGTGTTTTTAAGTTTTTCCTTGGAATTCATTGACTAGTGGAAAATGCCCTCAGTGCAGATTCCCATTACTCCACTCTAGTCAAATTAAACAGATATTCCAAAATGTATATAGTCAGATCATTACAAACCTAACTTCTCTGTCTCTCCAGCGCATTTTTGATCAAAAGAATTGTCTTTCAGAGTTTTATGATAGTAATAAAGCATAAGCAAAGGATAGAAAGAAATAAAATTTAAATAAGAAAGAGAAAAAAATAGTGAGGGAAGGAAGGAGGGAGTGGGAGAGATAGTCACCTTTACTGTACATGTAAGACTGTAGGAAGCACTAGAAAATATCTAGTTTATCCTCATTTATTTTGGTTTCTCATCCTCCAACCCACAGCTCATTTTTCCAATCTGCTATATCAAGTCTAGCTGTAGCTACAGTGGTAAACACTGGTTCATTTTTGCAGAAATGAAAATTATATTGGCAGGAATGTCCCCATAAAGAATGTTTTCATAACAAATGACATGCCAAGCCTTTCTCATTTCTTTTGTAGATGCCAAGTCTCATGAAATATCAAAATTGTTCCCAAGAGTGGCAGGACTTGCCTTTCTTATCAGTCTTACTTTGTAAAGAATGTACACAAGTTATGGGAATATTCTGAAATCTGAATTCTGTGCAGACATGCCAATAGTTCAGTCACACTTAAACTCATGTCAGGATTAGTGCAACATTTGGAGACTTTTTGGTATTTTCTTAAGCAAATAATATCAGGAAGCCAAAGGTGCTGCTAAACCAGAGCTATTTATGCTCAGATCAGAATGTCAGCTCCTCTAACACCTCATGCTTTTGTATAGCCCACACCAAATATGTAGTCAATGTCCACCCCATGCCATTATGCCTTTTCTATTTGCTGTTGTATTCTGTGCTTCTGTCTAGGACAGACTCAATGCACAAAACCTATTTATGACTGACTGAATGAATGAATGAATTAAAAGTGTTTGATCAAACTTGGTAAAAGAAGATCTTATGAAACTTGGTAAAAACTAGTGCAATTAAACTATCATAGAATTAAATATGTATCTACTTTTATATTTTGTTAACTTGAAGATAATATTAGTTATTTCTCTACTATGAATTCCATGTAGTTTTGTGAACTATATTCTTTATAAGGCATCTACAAAGCATTAATTATATTCTAATATTGTTGATTAAAGAAAAACAGAAGTGAAGAGCCTGTAAAACTTAGAGAAAGAATATTTAACTCACAGATCACATCTCCAGTGCACACAGTGGATTTTTTTCAGATTTCTTTTTATTTTATGAACATGAGATTTTGCCTGAATGTATGTGTACAATGTGCATTCCTGGTGTCCAAAGAGGTCAGAAGAGGGTGTTGGAACCCTTGACACTAGAGTTATAGATGTTTGTGAATAGAACCCAAGTTCTCTCAAAGAGCAACAAGTGCTCTTAACTGCTGAACCAACTCTACAGCACCACATAGTAGATTTTTAATTTTTATTTTAAAAAGGAATTTTAGAAACTGAAGATGGTGTTGTAGCCTGTAATCCCAGCAGGTGAAGATGCTGGGACAGGACTGAGTCCACCTAAAGCTGCATAGAGACTTCAAGACTAGCCAGAAGTCTTGAGTGAGAACCTGTCTCAAGCAAAAACAACAAAGGAATTAAAAGGAAAAACAAGAGAACCAAAATTTACTCCTTTTCTTAACCCAAACAGTCCATTTTCTTTCCAATCCATTACATTTGAATCTTTTCTAGTAAGGAATTTAGAATTGTGTCTGTGTGATGTATACATCCTCACAGCATGAAGTTAGTCCTAGTAGCTGTTTTGATTCTTGAAGGTGCTCAGGAATTCAGGCAATCAGGTGATCGGGAAGATAGACTAAGATTCCTTTGCAGTGAGTTTCCTGTGTATAACATTTAGGGCTGATATTTTTTTTCCTTGCAAGATCAAAAAGCCATGAGAAATTCTGGTGACAATTGCAGCACCTTCTTTATGGGAGTGGAAACATAGACTGGTATCTAAGTTGGTGGGATCCAGACCCAGAAAAGCCAGCATATCAGCAGCAGTCAAACAGCAGAGGCCAACACCACATCTGAAAAGGAGGTCAAATCAGGAGGGGACAGCACCATCTAGGCTCAGGGGCTAAGGTCCAGAATTAAGGAACAGTCCTTGATATCAATATTATGATTAAAGAGTTTGTCATTTTCTGGGCACTGGGATGGTCTTCTGCACAAAAGGCTTAAGGAAATGGCAGTCCTAGCCAAGCTGCTGAAGCAAGAAATTAGAAAACGAAGGCATCCTCGTTAGGGTCACCCTTATTGGTACCAGGAAGTTTTGCCCCTTGATCTCTAGTAAGACTTAACTCTTCAGCACAGGGACAGCCTTTGCTACATAGAAAAGTTAAAACCTCAGTGATGGTTTTCTGGAGATGGTCTCCTTCAGGTTTAACTACTCTTCAAAACTTTCCATCTTCAACTCTGAAGGCCTACAGGAAATTAAAACTTCAATTTGTTCTTAGTATTTATTTTACATGATTGATTTTACAGCTCAACTTATGCTCTGATATAACACTGCAGTAACCCTTAACCACCAACTCCCAGGCCCAGCTAGTGCTGAACTGAAATTGCAATGAGCATCTGGAAACATTTTAAAAAATTCAGACTGAGAAAACATAAATTAAGAATCAATTTAGATTGAAAATTGTTAAGCAATGAGCAAGGCACGAGTTTTATGATAGGGTGGAGAGGAGGGAAGCAAGGGCCCTTCTATAAATACTTATCCAGATTCTGGTATGCTGAAATATCTGGATAAAAGAAATTGGAAAATTGCATTGAAAGGGGTTTTTTTAGATGCATTTGTGTGAACACACACATATCACAGCAAAAAAGGTTTTGAAAACAAATATGTGTTTTCATTTAAAAAAATTGATGTTGTTAATATACTTGCCAAACATTTAGCTAGTTACTTAAAAATGACAGATTTGTATGAATCTCCAGTCATATTTTCTTTTTAGTTTTCTATTCATCTACTCAAGAATGTTTATTGCTGTTCTATCTGTGTTCAAAGCTGGGTATCTGGAAACAGGTATGACAACACATAGTTCAAAAGCCTCAGAGTCTAGTGAGGCAGTGAGTCATCATGAGATTCTAAGGCTGGTGAAGGTGCCAATGGAGAAGCAAATGAGGCTTAAAAAACAGGAAGGCCAGCCTCGTTCCCAAACTAGAATGACTGCCTAGGTGCATTTGCTACAGAATGATGACTATTAGGCATAACAATCAAAGTAAAAACACTGTTGTAGGAAGAGTGGCTTGTTGGCTCCCGGCACTTAAACCCAAAATAATCAAACAGAAACTATATTATTTAAAACACTGCTTGGCCCATTAGCTCTAGCTTCTTATTGGCTAACACTTACATCTTAATATAACCCATTTCTGTGTATTGCCATGAGGCTGTGGCTTACCAGTAGAATTCCCAGCATCTGTCTCCAGTGGGGCTACATGGCTTCTCTGACTCTGTCTCCTTTCTTCCAGCATTCAGTTTAGTTTTCCCTACCTATCTACCCTATCAGGCCAAACCAGTTTCTTTATTAACCAATGGTATTCACAGCATACAGAGGGGAATCCCATATCAAAACACCCACATCTTATGCTAGAGTTATTTATATCAGATGGCTGATATAAATAGAATATTCTAGTTCAATGGTTTTACAAAGCTCTATCAGTATGATTCATAGTACCATTAAATTCACATTAACCCAAGGAAAAGATAACACAATTTTTTTCTTTTGCTTTTTCTGGGTAGATAACCATTGTCCTTGGAAAGTGTCAGATGACTGGCAACTGAAGAGGAATCAGAAAAAGCATAGGAAACCTAAATACCTCAGCCCCGTCCAGCCTCCAGTCATTGTCTAAGCCCTCAGTCCCCTTCTGCTTCCTGCCATTTAAGTAAAGCTCCTTTATATGGCTTTCATTTCTATGGGGCCAAGAAACTGTGGTCCAAATCATCTGACAGCATGAACCCAAATCAATTCTCCCTCTCTGAAGGTTTCTCAGGAGTTTATGTAACTTTGGTACAAAGTAACTATTCAGAAAAGTGGGGCTTTTGCTTATGATCAGAAAAGTGACCCTCTGATCATGTTATTTTAAGCCTTTGGAACTTGTTTGCAAGAAGAATTTGGAGAAGATAGAAGATTAGAGGAAGTCCACAATACTATAAGCAGTGCTTAGTGGGCAATTCTGTTGGGCATTCAGAGAAGAAGAACGCTAAGAAGGGTATGAGTAGTATGGCTATATTCACAAGATTTTAGATGGATACAAGAATGCGGTTAATCTTTCTATCAGTTTCTTTTTTGAGATTTTGAGTAAAGATGTATTTAAAATTAGTAAGATGATTAATTTGGAAGAGGAAATTTCAGACTACAATAACATTCATTCTGCATGCAGTATAGTTATGCTGACTGCCTTAGCCATATTGAGAGTGAAGAAGAAAGGGTAGAGAAAGACTAATTTCTTAAAAGTTCTTTCTGATCTTAGAAGGAGCACATTAAAAGTTGTAGGTGAGGTGGCTGTAGTTATTAAAGATATCAGTGTAGTAAAGAGAAGTTAGGTATTTCACACTGGGGCAACCGTGGAGACAACGAACTGTAGCTTAAGAATGAATGAGTCCCTGTCTATTATAGGATTAAAGATATAAAAGTTTAGTTCAAAAGCTGAAGTTCAAAATATTTCTTGAGACTGCAGGCAGACTCTTTGACATGAGCTCTTAGGTAATCTTTGATTATCTAAACTTAAATAAGATAACAGTGGAAAAGAATAAATTCATCTTTTAAGTTGTTTTTGTTAGGTATTTGACCATAGTGCTAAAAAAACTAATTAGTACAGAGTAAACATTGGAAAGTTTATATTTTAGCTTCTTGTCACAGTGGGATGTAATTTTAAATTAATTTGTCTCTAGTCAACATTAAATCAGTCATGTAAGACCAACAAGAAGGCTATAAGAACAAAAGTGAATGCAATGAAGATTGCTCTGCCATGATGACAATTATTTACATGGAATCTAAAAAAATAAATAATATGGTCCAAATTTATAGTTTTGCTCATGTACAGCATTGATCTTGACACCAAAATTATACATGACTGTTGTTATAACTTTTTCTTTCTCCAAGAGACTACAATTAAGGAAAAATAGTAAAGTTTGGATAGGAACTTTTTAGAACCTATGATTTTATGGATAAAATTAGTAAACAAAATGGGATATTTTGGACTCAAGAATAAAACATTTACAGATGCATTTTCAGCTGAATTCTTTCAACACTGATGAATGAAGAATGAAGATAATTAGGTTTTACAATTCCCTCTTACAACAAGTAGAAACAAATCAATATAGAAAAAGTCCTTCATGGTCTTCAGAGGAAAGGTAATGCTAATTTGTCAGGTGGTTTTTAAGTACTAAACCCTTGGGGAAAGCAAACAAATTGTTTGGTTAACACTTAGCCAGGATTCTCTTAGGATGCTACTAAGGATGAAAAAAACAATCACAGACAAAGGGTAAGAGAAAATATCTGTTAAGAATCCATAAATTCTTACCAAAATTTCTGCAAGACTCACAAAGCTTTTTAAGTTGTACATTTAGAACAGTGACTAACAGAGCTTTCTTTGCCATGGCCTCTTGTTATCATCTTATAGCTGTGCTATTATTTTCAGAAACTGCAGTCATGTTGTTTTTTCTAGGACCTAAAGTCCAAAGTCTTCTCCGATTCAATATGATAGCCTGAAAGCTGGTGTCCTTGTTTCATTTCTGTTGCTGTGATAAATATCTGGACCACAAAAGGAAAAAAAGCAAGATAGTGGGAGGAGGTTTATTAGATTTACAGTACCAGGTAAAGTCCATTGAAAGGAGATCAAGGCAACAGGAGCTTGAAACAGCTAGTCTAAGTACATTGATTTATTCATCTCAAATGTCCTAAAGAACGAGTTCAAAAATGTACAAAAGTATGGCAAGATCCCTCAAAAAGTAATATCCTTATAACAATGTTTTATGGCAAGATTTTCTTGGAGAGATACAACCCACACATCTACTCAACCAAGATAAGGAGCCCACTACAGATTACCAAAAGTCCAACTTGATGAGCTAATGAGTTTTATTGGGGTTACTTACAGGAGCAGAAATGACTCAAAGAGCTACATCATCAAAGCCCACCCAGGCGTAGGTGACACTTCACAAAATCTGAGAACCTGGAGAATATTGCATAGCCTGCAGACCATTCAACAGGTTGGAGGGTGTCCTCTCTAAGTGATGCAAATTTTTAAACCTCTTTCACCTTGCTCAAGTGGTTTCTGCTTCTACCAAGTAACTGGTTAAATCTCAGAATCTTCTTTGTATCTTGCTGTTGTGGGCATTCAGTCTGATAATCAATTTTATTGGGACAGTTTTGCCCAATGGGTGTGGTATATTCTGAGGATACATGACCCAATAATAACTAGGGGCAAAGGTTAATGTGCTCTCTTGGATGGCGGATGAGCTGGCAACAAATCACAACGTGGAGGTTCCCAGCGGGAACAGCAGAGAAGCTGATGACGTGGCCTGAGTTCCTTATTCTGTCTTGTACTCATTGTGCATGGAATTTGATGTTAAGAAAAGGCAACAGAATCCTCAAACTTCCCTCTTTATCTGGATGAAGGTGCTTCCCTGCAAAATGGAATGTTTCAATCTCTTCTATCTTGGAAGAAACTCGTACACAATAGACACTCAGGTAAAAAGGTACCAGGCAGTCATTCAAAATTTTCATTGTAAAGGTTGTCGTTAAATTTATCATTAAAAAGTTACAAAATACTTAAAATATTTATCAGAAAAGATGAAAAAATGTACATGGTCTGGAAAATATATGACTTGCATTTGAGGAAAACTGGAAGGCAAGTATAAATGTGCACACAAAGTCACTGAATGATGGCTTTGGTTCAGGGCCTTTTCTCACATTTGAAAGAAAAAAATGAAAAAGAAAGAGAGAAACTGTTACTTTTACATTAATATTCAATAGAAACAAACAGCAAACAAAAGAATACATAAGATGTCAATCCAAGCCAAGACTGGCAGTAAAAACCTATAATCCCAGATAATCAGGACACTGGGGCACAATTGTGAATTCAAGGTCTTAATGGCTATAAAGAAGTTTCAAGACAGTCTTTGGGATTAGTGAGGCTGTGTCACAAAATAAAAAGAGGGCTTTTGATGTGGGATTCCCCTATGTATGCTGTGAATATGTTTTATTACTATTGGTTAATAAAGAAACTGCTTTGGCCTATGACAGGGCAGAATATAGGTAGGTGAGAAAACTAAATGTAATGCAAGGTTAAAAAAAAGGTGAAGTCAAACTCCATGTAGCTGAAGGAGAAAGATGGTAGAAACTTATCGGTAAGCCACAGGCTCATGGCAATACATAGATTAATAGAAATTGGTTAATATAAGATGTAAGAGCTAGCTAGGAATATGCCTCAGCTATTGTCCAAAGAGTGTTATAATTAATATAGTTTCTGTGTGATTCTTTGGGACTGAAAGGCTGTGGGACTAGGCAGGACAGAAACTCTATATACAGGCTATGTAGGGTACAAAGTGTGAGCCCACTTCTGAATTTGAAAACCTACCAAATCCCACCAATCCCTGAGTTCAAAAACCCACCAATCTCTGAGTCAAAAAAACCATCAATCCCTGAGCCCACAATTTGTGGAAATCTCCCCAATCATCTCTGTAAGAAACCTTATATTAAGTTTGTTTGTTCCCTGCTGCTTTCTACCTGAGCAGAGACAACCACTCTCCTGTCTCTGCCAATAAATCCCTTGTATGAGTTTTGTTGTGCAGTGTGACTTTTTGTTATTCCTTGATCCCAAAATATCAGGATACCTTTATCTTCAGAGCTGTAATAATTCCATAGGGGAAACCTTTCACTTCAGATCTGTAGCACTTCCATAAAGGAACCCTCCCCCTAAGTGATGCAACACTTTCATAGGTGAAATCTTTCCCCTCAGAAGTACTATTCTTGTATAAGGGAAACCTTTCCTCTCAAATCTGCAACACTTGCATAGGGGAAACCTTTCATTTCAGAGCTATAACACTTACAGTCTGAGTGTGTAGCTCAGTGTGAGAGTGCTTGCCTAGCACATATATGACCTAGGTTCAGTTCTCAGTATGAAATATATCAAACTGTTAAATAATTTAACAGCAGCTCTAAGCTCTCTCAGAACTCTGATGATGTGGAGGGTAATCAGAGGCTCAGAACTCTGATGATATGGAGGGTAATCAGAGGCTCAGGACTCTGATGATGTGGAGGGTAATCAGAGGCTCAGAACTCTGATGATATGGAGGGTAATCAGAGGCTCAGGACTCTGATGATATGGAAGGTAATCAGAGGCTCAGGACTCTGATGATATGGAGGGTAATCAGAGGCTCAGAACTCTGATGACATGGAGGGTAATCAGAGGCTCAGGACTCTGATGATATGGAGGGTAATCAGAGGCTCAGGACTCTGATGATATGGAGGGTAATCAGAGGCTCAGAACTCTGATGATATGGAGGGTAATCAGAGGCTCAGAACTCTCAGGCCCAGCCTGGATACTTCAAGCTACCTTATACAGGTCTTGTAATCTTTTTGTCTTAACATATTTCCAAACTGCCAAATGGTGACTGCTCTCTAATCACTTCAGGTGGTTCCTGAGAATGAGGTCATTCTTGTGTTTGGGGCTAGACATTTCTTCTATGATAACAGAATGACTGGAGCTTTAACTTACTTGCCATGAGTTCTACCTCATGACTTGGAATCAATAAATAGCTGGTCAGTCAGCTTGTAGAAGTCCAGTCAATGGGAGAGCATGATCTCAGATTGAATTTTTGAGTTTCTAGATAACCCAGGCTCAAGTTCAAATCAGAGCAATGTTCTCAGTCTGCATGGTGAATGCTTTACTATGTTATACTTGATGTTATTGCCTTTTCCTCCAATTTCCTACTGTTTTTGTTAATGCTTCTCTCTCTTGCCTGTTTCCTCAGTGAAGAACAGCAATTTCAGTCATGAGGAATCATTTTTGGAGGGTTCAGAGAACAGAGCGAATGCTGACTTCTCTTAGGTGTAGATGCCAGTGCTTGGAGTAGAATAGGGGAGATGTAGTGTAGTTTTCTCTGATGAGGCTTCCAGTAGAAAGAGTAGAAATAAAGGACTTCTCATAGTAATTTTAGAAACAGCCCAGCTACTAGACAGATGGCATTAAATAGGGATCCTACCATCAGTGTTTTTACATCATTCAGCACTGATATTTTCTTAAATTCACAAGTTTTAATCTCTGTCTTTATGATTCCTTTGGGGCTTAAAGTTTCAGATAGAAATCCAATCAAACTTTTACAGACTCAGATCATCTTGCTATCCTGCAGGTATTCACAGACCTGTCTTTGAGTGAGTATGAAATGCTGTATTTCTCAGTGCTGAGCTGATATGCCTTGTGACTCCTACTACATTGAAGATCATTTGTCTGCTGTTGTACAAGGCACAAAATATGATTAGCAAAGCTGCAGTATTAAAAGCGTCTTCACAAATCTACTCACTTACACACAGATTCTGTTTAGCTAAACCAGTGGTTGTGTCACCATTCAGGGACAATGGCTTTTAGCTTGCATAGGAACCTAGATGAACAGTTCCCATGTAGAGAAAGGGAGCAGAAAACTTCATATAAATATACATATATATACATATGCATATGTACACATATGCATATGTATATATATATATGATATAATATATAACCTTTATATCCTGTTGGTGTGGAAGCCTGGTGGAGGCACCTGAACCTGGTAAGGACAGTCTTCAGTCTTTTTTTTCATATCTTTTATTATTTTTTTCATTCAAAAAAGAATTTACATTTCCTCCCCTTCTCCCAGACCCCTCCTGCTCCCCTCATACCCCTCCTCCCTCCCCCTGCTTCCTTAAAAGAAGGCATGGTACCCTGCCCTGTGGGAAGTCCAAGGCCCTCCCCTCTCCATCCTGGCTTAGGAAGGTGTGCATTCAAATAGACTAGGTTCCCAAAAAGATAATACATGCAGAAGAGATAGGTCCTGGGGTCATTGTTGATGGCTTCTCAGTCTGCCCCCATTGGCAGCCACAATCAGAGAGTCCGGTTTGATCATATGCTCCTTCGGTCCTAGTCCAGCTGGATTTGGTGAGCTCCAATTAGATCAGGCACACTGTCTCAGTGGGTGCACCAGCCCCTCATGGTCCTAACTTCCTTGCTCATCTTCTCCCACCTTCTGCTCTTTGACTAGACCTTGGGAGCTCAGTCCATTGCTCAGATGTGAATGTGGGTCTCTGTCTCTATCTACATCCATCTGACAAAATTTCTATGGTGGTGATCAAGATATTCATCAATGTGACGATGGGACAAGGCTAGTTCCGGCACCCTCTCCTCTGCTGCCCAAGTACCTAGCTGGGGACATCCCGGTGGACACCTGGGATCCCCTCCAGAGCCAAGTACCTTGCCAATCCTAAAATGACTGCCTTAATGTAGATATCTTATTCCCTTCTCCAATATCCACCTTTCCTCCATCTCCACCCTCCCACTCCCCCAAGCTCTCCCCAGTCCTTCCTTTCTCCCTTCTCCTTCCCCCTCTCCCCTACCCCCACTCCCCTACCCCCACCGCTATCCCCGACCTTGTGCTTCCAACTATTGCCCAGTGATCTTGTTTGCTTCCAATATCCAGGAGGATCTATATATGTTTTTCTTTAGTTTCACCTTCCTATTTGCTTCTCTAGGCTTGTGAGCTATAAGCTTAGTTTCCTTTGTTTATGGCTAGAGTCCAGTAATGAGTGAGTACATACCATAATCATCTCTTTGGGTTTGGGTTACCTCACTAAGGATAGTGTTTTCTATTTCCATCCATTTGCATGCAAAATTCAAGATGTCATTGTTTTTTACCGCTGAGTAGTATTCTAATATGTATATATTCCACACTTTTGTGATCCATTCTTCCATTGAGGGTCACCTAGGTTGTTTCCAGGTTCTGGATATTACAAATAATGCTGCTATGAACATAGTTGCACAAATGTTTTTGTAGTATTATTAGGCTTCTCTTGGGTATATTTCTAAGTGTGGGATTACTGAATCCTAAGGTAGGTTGATTCCCAATTTCCTGAGAAACCACCACACTGATTTGCAAAGAGGTTGCACAAGTTTGCATTCCCACCAGCAATGGATGAGAGTTCCCTTTACTCCACATCTTCTCCAGCATAGGCAATCATTGGTGTTTTTGATTTTAGCCATTCTGACAGGTGTAAGATGGTATCTCAGCGTTGTTTGATTTGCATTTCCCTGATGGCTAAGGAAGTTGAACATGACCTTAAGTATCTTTTGGCCATTCAAACTTCTTCTGTTGAGAATTCTCTATTCAGATCCTTACCCCATTTTTTAATTGGGTTATTTAGAATTTTAATATCTAGTTTCTTGAGTTCTTTGTATATTTTGGAGATCAGACCTTTGTCTGATGTGGGGTTAGTTAATATCTTCTCCAATTCAGTAGGCTGCCTTTTTGTCTTAATGACTGTCTTTTGCTTTACAGAAGCTTCTCAGTTTCAGGAGGTCCCATTTGTTCATTGTTGCTCTTATTGTCTGTGCCACTGGGGTTTTACATAGGTAGTGGTCTCCTGTGCCCATATATTGCAGGCTACTTCCCATTTTCTCTTCTATCAGTTTCAGTCTGATTGGGGTTATATTGAGGTCTTTGTTAGATTTGGACTTGAATTTTGTGCATGGTGATAAATAAGGGTCTAATTTCATTCTCCTACTGGTTGTCATCCAGTTATGCCAGCACCATTTGTTGAAGATGCTTTGATTATTCCATGGTATAATTTTAGCCTCTTTGTCAAATATGAGGGGTTCATCAGTATGTGGATTAATATCCGGGTCTTCGATTCGATTCCATTGGTCAACATCTCTGTTTTTATGCCAATACCAAGCTGTTTTCATTACTGTAGCTCTGTAATAGAGTTTGAAGTCAAGGATGGTAGTGCCTCTGGCAGTTCCTTTATTGTATAGGATTGTTTTGGCTATCCTGGGCTTTTTGTTTTTCCAAATAAAGTTAATTATTGTTCTCTCAAGGTCTATGACGGATTTTGTTGGGATTTTGATGGGCATTGCATTGAATCTATAGATTGCCTTTGGTAGAATTGCCATTTTTACTATATTGATCCTACCAATCCAGGATCATGGGAGATCCTTCCATTTTCTGGTATCCTCTTCGATTTCTTTCTTCAAGGTCTTAAAGTTCTTGTCAAATAGATCTTTCACTTCCTTGGTTAGTGTTACTCCAAGATACTTTATGCTATTTGTGGCTATTGTGAAAGGTGATGTTTCTCTGATTTCCCTCTCTGTTTCTTTATCCTTTGACTATAGGAGGGCTACTGATTTTTTTTAATTGATCTTGTATCCTGACACTTCACTGAAGGTATTTATCAGCTGTAGAAGTTCTTTGGTAGAGTTTTTGGGGTCACTTATGTACACTATTATATCATCTGCAAATAACGAAAGTTTGACTTCTTCCTTTCCAGTTCGAATCCCCAAGATCTCCTTATTTTGTCTTATAGCTATTGCTAGTACTTCAAGCACTATATTAAAGATATATGGAGAGAATGGACAGCCTTGTCTTGTTCCTGATTTTAGTGGAATCGCTTTGATGTTAGCCATCAGCTTGCTTTATATTGCTTTTATTATATTTAGATATGTACCTTGTATTCCTAATCTCTCCAAGACCTTTATCATAAAGGGGTGTTGAATTTACATTGATAGATTTTCATATGTTGAACCAGCCCTTCATCTCTCGGATGAAACCTACTTGATCATAATGGATGATTTTTTTTTGATGTTTTCTTGCATTCGGTTTGCCAGTATTTTATTGAGAATTTTTGCATCAATGTTCATGAGTGAGATCGTTCTGTAATTCTCTTTCTTGGTTGCATCTTTGTGTGGTGTGGTTTTGGTATCAGGGTAATTGTAGCTTCATAAAAAGAGTTTGGCAATGACCCTTCTGTTTCTATTATTGAAACACATTAAGGAGTATAGGTATTAGCTCTTCTTGGAAGTTATGGTATAATTCTGCATTAAAACCATCTGGTCCTGGGCTTTTTTGGGTGGGAGTTTTTTGATGACAGCTTCTATTTCCTCGCGACTTATAGGTCTTTTTAAATTGATCACCTGTTCTTGATTTAATTTCGGAATGTGGTATTTATCTAAAAAACTGTGCATTTCTTGTACATTTTCCAATTTTGTGGCATACAGGCTTTTGTAGTAAGACCTAATGATTCTCTGAATTTCCTCAGTGTCTATTGTTCTGTTCCCCCTTTTCATTTCTGATCTTGTTAATTTGAGTGTTCTCTCTCTGCCCTTTGATTTGTTTGGATAAGTGTTTGTCGATCTTGTTGATTTTCTCAAGGAACGAGCTCTTTGTTTCATTGATTCTTTGGATTGTTTTCTGTGTCTCTATTGTGTTGATTTCAGCCCTCAGCTTGATTATTTCCAGTCTTCTACTTCTCCTGGGTGAGTCTGCTTCTTTTTTTTCTAGAGCTTTCAGGTGTGCTATTAAGTCACTAATGTGTGCTTTCTCTGTTTTCTTCATGTGGGCACTAAGTGCTATGAACTTTCCTCTTAGCACTACTTTTATAGTGTCCCATAGGTTGGTGTATGTTGTTTCTTTATTTTCATTAAATTCAAGGAAGACCTTAATTTCTTTATTTCTTCCTTGACCTAGGAGTGGTTCAGTAGTTGACTGTTCACTTTCCATTAGTTTGTATGCTTTTGGGGGGTAGAATTGTTGTTACATTCTAACTTTACTCCATGGTGATCCAATAAGACACAGGTGGTTACTCCAACTTTTTTTTAATCTGTGGATGTTTGCTTTGTTACCGATTATGTGATCAATTTTCGAGAAGGTTCTATGAGATGCTGAGAGTATATTCTTTCCTGTTTGTGTGGAGTGTTCTATAGATGTCCATTAAGTCCATTTGATTTATTACATCTGTTAGTTCTCATATTTCTTTTTTAAGTTTCTGTCTGGTTGACCTGTCCATTGGTGAGAGAGGAGTATTGAAATCTCCTACTATTAGTGTGTGGGGTTTGATGTGTGCTTTGAGATGTAGTAATGTTTCTTTTACATGTGTGGGTGCTTTTATATTAGGGGCACATATATTCAGATTTGAGACTTCATCTTGATGAATTTTTCCTGTTATGAGTATGAAGTGTCCATCTCTGTCTCTTCTGACTGATTTTAGTTTGAAGTCGATTTTGTTAGATATTAGTATAGCCACACCTGCTTGTTTCTTAGGGCTGTATGTTTGAAAAACCTTTTCCCAACCCTTTACTCTGAGATAATGTCTGTCATTGTGGTTGAGGTGTGTTTCTTGTAAACAACAGAATTTTGGATCCTGTTTTTGTATACATTCTCGTAACCTGTGCCTTTTTATAGTTGTGCTGAGTCCATTGATATTAAGCGTTATTAATGACCAGTGGTTGTTAACTCTGGTTATTTTCTTTTTTGTGGTAGGGTTTGTCTTTCTCCCTTCTTTGAGTTGTGCTGTTTTTGGCTTGTTAGATTTCTGTGTTATTTTGGGTGTTTTTTGCTTCCTTTAGTTGTGGTTTACATTCTAGTACTTTCTGTAAGGCTGGGTTTGTGGCTACATATTGCTTAAATTTGTTTTTATCCTGTAATATCTTGTTTTCTCCATCAATGGTGAATGAATGAATAAATAAATAAATGCAAAGGAATAAGGAAAGTGTGAGTTAACAAGACATGTGGTCAGAAAGATGAAATGCTTCTGACTTTGCTTTACATATGAGTAAGGAATTTTAGGAAAAATTATCCCTGTAAGGAAAATTTAACACTTGAATTAGCAGAGATATGACTTGAGAGAAAAAAGAATCTACTTTTCCTCTTGAAAGTAATGAAGGTAAGGACATGGTTCTCTCCAGAGCCTCTAGAAACAATACAGCCCTTCAGACTCTTGATTTTAGATCAGTGAGATATATTTTGGGCCTTTGACTTGAAAACTATACAATACTCTATTGTCAAAGAGACTGGACAAATTATGGCAATTTCTTATCATTAAATATTAACACAAAAGATTTCTGAGCAAAACCCAATGTTTATCAGAAAATAAAGAGAACAATTTTGTATTGACATTAGGGCATATTCATCAAAATAACTTAAAAGTCTGAGAATTATATGCACCTAACACCATAGTCAAGTTGCCTGAAACAAACTAAAACTACAACTGAAGTCAGGAAACAAATGAATTAATAAAACAAAATGAAAAATAACAAACTATTTTTCAATAAAAGACAGAATAATAAAGAAGATAATGAATAAGCATATATAATAGTTGAAAAGGACTTGATTTGTTTTGTGATTTATTTTTCTTTGAAGTGTGGGAAATGATCCTAGGGCCTCACATTTGTTAAGGAAATGCTTTTTGGTGAGCAGCTAGCCCAATCTGAGTGAAGTATTTGATGTATAAAACTAAAGTTGACATCTCAAAATAAAAATTTTGAGGGACAAATATTAGTCAAAAATAAATTTTATACACTGTACAACTTCACATATTGAAAGTTTATATATATACATATAAATATAAATTCATATATAATGGACATGTGGAATTACATAGACTATAGATAATTTCAGTATAGAAAACAGAGTAGTGGGCATAGGTCACTTGCGTATGTTTAAAGGAGGTTAAAATATCACAAGGAAGCCTTTAGAAAAGGTGGAAATAGAGAGATTCATTAGTGAATATATGTATCATGTTTACCCAATTATATACTTTGGATAGTTGCTGTTGTATTTCCGCTGAAAATCAATGAAGGTAGTTTAAAATGTGATAAAGATACTGGCCATATTACTAGGGAGTATCTCTTTTTCAATTAATTATAAGTGTATTTGACTAGTTATCCCTTAGAGTACTCTGTTTTTTCCTCTGAATTTCTATTTCTATAATACAACAGGTCCACGAGGGATTTGTTGTGGATATGTTCCCAGTCACATTGAAATTGGCTACAATTGTCTTAGTTTGAGGACATAGGAAAAAAATGGAACAGTTCAAGTTGTATCTGATATAGAAAGAATGAAAGGATAGTCTAGGATTCCTAGGATAGATAGCAATGAGATTTCTATCTCTTAACCATTTAAAAACATGGTGCATCAAAGATCTTTCCAGATCACTGAGGAAAAGAGATAACTACAGGAATTCTTTTGAGAAGAGCGAAGAGGCCCTTAACATCTGTGAAATACAGCCAGGATATGTGGATTCTGCTAGGTGGGAGGTAAGGGATTGGATTTCTACTTTCTTCCTCCAGTTTTATTTCTGTGATCCCAGTGACTCATCCGAGTTAGAAACCACACTATATGGAAGGTTTGTGAATGCATTTCACAGAGATCAACTCCCTACAACTCAGAATGAGGGGAAAAAAAGGTCGAACTCACCATGAATATGCAAACACATGCAGAGTCCACATGGTGTGTGGAGAACAAACATGCTGGAGTTAGCATCTATTTCCTGGAATATCTATGTGACTTCATGGTTATGCCAGTGACATTTGTGGGTTTTGCCTTCCCCGTGTCTTCATGAGTAACTTAATTGATCAAGTTATTAAATGGTAGACACTCTTTTTCTCTGCATAGCCTCTTGGTTATTGACAGAAAAAGTAAGGAGAAAAACATATAATTTGGATCAATTATATTTAGTGAATTAATTTTAGATCAATTACCTTGACACACTACTTCTGAAAATAATTAGATACCACTAATATAACTCACTCATAAAAATTTTATTTTTTCATTCTCACCCCCACACCATGTTTTAGTGATTCTTAAATGTTTAATAATCACCTATGAATGTTTTTACTGCTCTGGTAAGCAGCAACCTGAAAAAATAGAGAAGAGAGACTTGCTGTGGGATACTGGTCTTGTACAATGTAAGAATTTGTCACTAATATTGGTTTAATACAATGCTCATTGACCAGTATCCAGGTAGGAAGTATAGGCAGGAAAACCAGACTAGGAGAATTCTGGGAAGCAGAAATGTTTCCACACAGAGTTGCTACACAGATATGGAAGAAACAAGATGAAAATGCTGCCCTGAGAAAAGATACCAAGCAATGTGGCTAAACATAGGTAATAATTATTGGTTAATTTAAGTTGCAAGAGCTAGTTAATAATAAGCTTGAGCTAATAGGTCATACAGTTTATAATTAATATAAGCCTCTGTGTGTTTCTTTGGGACTGAATGTTTGAAGAACCAGGTGAGACAGAAACGTCCATCTAAAAATGGCACCCAAATATTTGGGAAGATTTTCCACATAAAGCCTGAGATATCTTTTTTAAAAGAGAATTCTAGACAGACAAAAACAAACAAAAAACAAAACAACCCCCCCCAGCAGAGTCAAGCATGGCTTCTTGGTAGCAGCATTGTCTCCAGTGGGCTCTGTTTGCTAGAGGTGAGCATGGGCGAGGCTCCTTTAAGAGAGGCTCCATGCTAGCTAGCAGCAAAAAACATCTCAGCTCTTTTCTTTTTCTTTGAATTGTTTGACTCTTAAAGAAGGAACAATAGCTGCTAAAAGACCTTTGATTTAAAATGCTGCTGGATTAATCCAATCTATATATTTTAAAAGTGCCTTGACTTCAAAATTTAAGTCAAAGGTATGTTACTTTGGAGAAGAGGTTTTGCTTTTGTTTCCATAGGAAATGAGAGGCTGTACACTCATCCTGGGTTAAGAAAAATTAAGGTTTGATCAGGGAAGAACCCACACCCCAAATCTCCAATGGGAACAGATGGCCCAGATGATCCAATGTTTCAGAACACCACTGTTGCAGTTTCCTCTGAATTCTGCATCCAGAACAGCTTCAAGACTGCTGGCTGAGTTGATTAAGCCTCATAGAATACTCCAGTCAGGAATTGACCATAATCCTAAACTTTCTTTGGGTCCCCATAAGACTGTCAGCATGCCTAATCAGCAGGAACTATTCTAGAGAACTATGCCACATTCCTAAAATGTCAATTATGAATGTGTGTTGGTTACAAATTGTTATGGACAATGATAAAAAAAAAAGCTAAAAAAAGGAGATTAGATTCAGGGTCTTGCTTTGAAAATAAAAAAAAATGTGATACGCTCTGGGATGCTGCTCTTGTATAATGTAAGGATTTGGAACTCATATAGGTTTAACAAAATGCTAATAGGCCAGTAGCCAGGCAGGAAGTATAGGTGGGGATACCAGACAAGGAAAATTCTGGGAAAAAGAAAGGCAGAGACGAAGTTACCAAATAGATGCAGAGGAAGCAAGATGAAAATGTTGCACTGAAAAAAGGTACCAAGACACATGACTTAACATAGATAAGAATTATGAGTTAATTTAAGTTTAAAAGCATGTTAGTAATAAGCCTGAGCTAATAGGCCAAACAGTTTATAATTAATATAAGTCTCTGTTTTTCTTTGGGACTGAATGTTTGTGAGACCAAGTGGGACAGAAACTTCCAACTACTGGCACTTACTCTGCAACTTCTATTAACAGTTTCCTAACTTACAGGACTTATGACTGAGACACTCTCTCATCAGTTGTTACAGTTTTATTGTAAATGAATGTGCATTAATTATTATAATTGCATTTATTTATGCTTGCTTCCAAGTAAATGTACAGTCAAAACTTTTGAAGACAAGATCATGTGAACAGATTGAGTATCAGTCAAAGGAATGCATACCCTAAGGCATTAACTTTGGCTAGGCTCCCTCTGTTGATCCAATAATCACTCATACAGCAAAGGTCTTTCTATAACTCTCAATCTGTTTATTATAGCCTTTGTCTTTTTTTGTTGTATCTTCTACACCTAATCAATATCTTAACTCCATTTACATTATTAATACCAAACAAACCCATCCCAGAACACTCATCACAATATTTGTACATTAATCCTGATAATATTTATTTACATGCAGAGCATTTGTTGATACATAAGTACAAGCACATCTACTATGTCTCCTTCTGATTGCCTTCTTATTAAAACCCAGCCCCTCCTGATCTTGTTATAAGTTCCATATGAACACAGTAATGCAAAATCCAGGTTTATTCTTTTTTAGTAGATACCTTAAATGCAATGTTAATGGAAGTTGCATTTGTTACTCCTTACTTGATAATAAAAATAGAAAACTAGAAACTAAGTTCAACCCACACCTTACCCATTGCTTTTAATTTGCCAACATAGGCTACTTCTGCAAGAGTTGTGAGCAAGTGTTGGGGCTGAATTTAGTGTTCTCTCCTGAATAGAGATTTTAATGAGCTAGGTAATGAACTGAATGTAGAGAATCAGGCCGAAGGAGACAGTGGATTCATGATTTGGAGAATATATACTTTGCTGGAATAATAATGCCTTTACTAAATCAGTAAGTGCAGGGATTATTTCTAAACAGTCAGTGTCCTTAAGGGGGTCATTGCTATACTTTTCAAAGAACACATTCAGAAAAATAGACTAAAAATTTAGAAAATCAGACTTTAGTTCATTTTCAGTCAAAACTATTTTTTCTGGAATACTGCAATGTGATATTTTCTAAATGTTAGGATCTCAGCACTTAGTAGAGAAAGCAATAACTTGATATTTTTGAGGGTATCAGTTCTTTCTTTTTTTTTTCTTTTGCTACATTTAGTTCCACCTGCTCTTCATCTGTACTGCTAACACAAATACCAAGCATGTCAGACTGGCAGGTTTAATGTAGTAGCAAAGTGTGGGGAGCCTAGAACATAGAGGTATCAACCTATTTCTGGGATTTGGATATTAATAACCCTTATTTGGATGCTACACTTTTCAAACAGCTTTGTATGGTGGTTTCTGTTTTTCCTTGATAGAAGATTCCAATTCTGGGAATCATGGAATGACTACAGTATACATAAAGATGCTTAAGGGCACTTAAAAATCTAACAATTTACCTAGAGAACAAAGGAGACAATTCTGATGAAATTCCATTTTATCAGCATGCAAATAATAGCAGAGTAACAAATATATCTGCATGTATCAAGAAGTACAAGAACTGTTAGGTGAAGACAGCATCAGAGGCATGAAAGTTTCCCTAATGAGGAAGAAAAGTATGGGTCAATAAAGAAATTTCAAATCTGTAGATAGAATGTAAGAATGGGCATTTTCAGGAAGTTGTATTGAGAAAACTGAGACTGGCAAAGTCTACTTGAATCTAAGGTCTGCTACTGCAAAACCTGTTAAAGATCACAACAGATAAAGAGCTCCTTGGGTCCAATTTCCCCTCTATCTTGGGAAAGAACTAATAATTTTCTCAGTTAAAGAAGAAAATAAAGCTACCAGTTAGTCAAGTTTTGCTTCCAGAACAATTTTAAAATCCAAGATCACAGAAATTAGCATGCATCTCCTCATTACCACCTAGCAGTTCATTGTTTTCTTCATACCAGCAGAGCATCATCTCATGAGAATGACAGATATATAAAACTCAAGTACTTTAGCCAATGTCCATCAATGCTTCAGGCTCATATCATATCTGGTGCATATATCCCACTGCCCATAGCGAGCCACTCTGCATGATGATCACAACATCAAAGAACCTGTTTTAAAGGGAACAAATTTCTGTTGTTGCTGAGTTAAATAACAAAGGTAATCAGTATGAAATAAGAATGCAGAATTTGATCTAAAATTTTAATTTACAGAAACATTTCCAATCATAACAAAACATTATATAGTATATTCATTTGATGTCAAAAATGGTAAAGGTTTTATATCCTTATTTTTTTATAATAGGTTGGCTTTGAATTTAGTACGGAACTGAGAGTGGCACTAAACTCATGTTTTTCTACTTATGCCTCCTCAGGATTAAGAATATACTTTCTCTCAAACTCAGTTTATGTAGTGTTAGCAATGAATCCCAGGTATTCCTACATTTGAGGTAAGCACTCTACCAACTTATTTGCATCTATCTAAAGATTTTAGTTTCCATTTGAGACAGTTGGTCAAAAAATGTTAGCATGTATTCTAAACTCATGACCTTTTGTGACAACAAATACTGCCTCAAATACCACTCCCATGTTTTTGTTGTTTGTTTTTCTTTTTCCTTTTATTATTTTTACTAAATAAGAAATATATTAAGAATTAAAATACTGTGGAACATATTTTTTTAGTTTACAGGGATGAACCTAGAGATTAATAGCAACAAAATTTGGCCCTACCTTTATAAAGCATGTAGTCTAGTGACACTGACTTAAAACTGAAAAACATGTGTCTCATTTCCAAAATAAGTACTAATAAACATTTAAGAAATGAGTAGATAAAATGTATAGAGTTGTGTTATTGTTTTATGTTGTTTACTTGTTTGTTTTAAAGTCTTGAATACAGTTTGCATTGGCAGATCACTTCTGGGCATGAGGCCTGCTCTGGAAAGTGGTCAGTATACCATGTCTTAAAGAAAACTCAATTTCCCTTTTCTAGAACCAAGTGATTGTTAATAGCTCCTTAGCTAGGATTGTGACTTTTTTCCACCTCCCCTCTTCTATGCTGAAACTTTGGATTGAGCTTCACAGGTCTTGCGAATGCTGTCACAATCTCTGTGAGTTTATGTGGGAGAAAGAAAGAGAGAAAAAGCAAGTGAGTGCGTAAGCAAGAGAGAGAATATGTATATATATATATATATATAGAGAGAGAGAGAGAGAGAGAGAAAGAGAGAGAGAGAAAGAGAGACAAAGAAATTAGGTGAGTAGAGAGGTTAGGGGGGTGGAATAAGATGAAAATAAGATGACCAAATAATTAGAGGAAACTTTCAAAAAATTAATAAAAGCATTATGATAAATGGAAACTTTGTGGAAATGAAAAATCAGTATTCCTCTGTTAAAAAGAATGTGTACATTTTTGTCAGTAGTAATGAACTGATCTATGTAAAGTGTAATTTGGTGGGGTACATAGTGAATTATTAACAGAGAATGTGAATTTGAAGGTTGAATCTGTTTCCTGTTAGCCACATCAATATTGAGGAAGTAATTTTAGTTCATTTGGCAACAGATTTCACATTAGAACAATTGCAACAATAATATATATTCTCCCTATCTCAGGTCAAGCCAATGAAAACTAGAAAATGTTTTAAAATTGAGGCACTATCAAAGTGATGCAGCAAATGTTAGACAACAGTCAAAATAGTTGTTTCACTTATTGACCAGTATTTAAAATAGATCTCTGTAATTTCATTACATTTCCAAACTCCAGTGCAGAGAATTACGAGAGCTACTTCAAGGAATTCTGACTGCCATGACTGTACTTCTCAAAACACTTACCAAAGAAAGTTATATTTTCTATGTGTCACTGGAGCTTGAATTTGTTGCCATATTGTAGAAGGCTGACTAAATATCAAACACCAACCTATGTTCCTGTTTAAGCATCCCATGTGGAGAAAAACATCTGACTTCACTGCTATTTTTGATTATCTGTTCCTCTGCTGAGACCAGATACTGTCCATTTCTTTGAAAGCTGACTAATACTGTTTAAAAGAGGCTCTATTATCACTTGTGGGTGAGATAATTAGGACTTAGCATTTTATTCGGTTATAAAAAGTGCATGTTTTTAAATTCTCCCTTCCCTAGACAAAGGAATTCCCTAAGATCATTTCATAAGGAAGAAATCATGCCCTGTCTTCCATTGTGTACAGCTATGCTATCTGTGAGAGTGCTGTTGTTGCTATGTCCCCAGAACACCAATTCATCATGCAGGGAAGACGAGGTAACAAGTAATGAAGACATAGTGGCAGTGGTATGACGTTAGCTTGAATAGGAACTGGAGCTCTGCTGTGAAGCCTCCGAGTCCACAAACCCACCAACAGTAACCCACTTCCTTCAGTGAGGCTTCACTTAAAAGATCTGTGGCTTCCCCAAACATCATCATCCTCAGAGACAGTGTTCAAACATATGAGTTTATCAGGGGATATTTCATATTCTGACTGTGTGTGGCACTCATTTCAGAAATGAAGAATCTCCGAAAGGGTAGGATGGTTACAGGAACATTTTGGACTTTTTCTCAGGACATTTACTTTTCCTTCCCATTTGTTATCTACTTAGTCATATGCTTATAATAATGTGGGTATTTGCATATTTATCTTGAACCTTGTATTATAATCCAAAGCTAACGTATTTATGTTAGTGCTCAAATTCTTCTATTTTGGGCCATTATAAGTTCTCAAGATGGGTTTCTGGTGGGTTTTTGCATATCTTTGTAGATACGTTATTATCTCTTTACTGTCTGGTTATAAATATTCTTGTGCCATATTTTGTCTATTCCTGGCTTTAGTGTTAGAAACAGCCACCTTCCCACAAAGTCCTTGCTCTTCTTGATAGAAAATAATACTAAACACCAAGTTATTGACATTTTCTTGGAGACCTTTGGTCAATGGTTCATAGCTTTTTTTCTTGTGAATGAGCTTTCTTTTCATTCTGTGTACTCATTTCCCCTATTCAAATTACCATTTTATATATTTTCTTCCTAAATACTATCAATACAACTAGATCCATCGTAATCATGTCTTCTTGCGGACCTTGATTTGTATCTCATATTCCGTTGAAAGTAAAGATGCAAAATAGCTCTATTTTTTATTAATGAAACTAATAATCTATCTACATTTACATAGATAATGTCTCCAATCTCTTTGGTTAGTTTTAAGTTTCTTGTGAACAGACAAGGTTTGGGAAAAAGAGAGGATCTATGGGTAGGTTGAATCTAGAGGTTGAAAAGGGCTTGAATGGAATGAAAGGTGGAGAGAAAGTCCTGAGCTGGTGTACAGGGTGTACTTCCTAATCCAAGCCTGGAGTGTGGGGGTAGATCTGGCTGGTTGGTAAGGTTGAATTTGGCATGGGAGTGGCCTGTGGGTTGGGGGATAGGTTAAGAAGCAGAGGCTAAATGTCAGTTGTGATATAGTTAGGAGTGGCCAGACTAAGCCAGACTAGGCAAGACAAGGTGTGTATATATATATACATACATCCACTGAGGAAGGTATATGGTGGATGGGGAAGTTCAGGGAGACTTACTGAGACAGACATTAGAAAGAATGTAGAAGATAAAACTGGACGGGGGTTTGGGGCACAGAGGAGACTTGTGGGGTACTAGAGGAGAGGTATGGCAGATCTGATGAACTTTTAGAGATTGTTTGCCATGTGGGCAGGGTGGTCAAACTAGACCAGAACACTGAACATGGAATCTGGGCTATATCTGGTGGGTTGGGAGAAGATGAAAATGAGCAGGGTGAGTGAGACCCACCAAACTAGTCCCTGGAGAAAGATGTGGACAATCTGACTGGGTGAAGAGGATGGATGCCTCAAATATCTTGATAAGTATATCTACAAAAGTTATTTTTCCAAATTAAATAGTATTTTCAAAATCCAGAGAAGGACAGTTGACATCTTTCAGTCTATTATATTTTCAGTTATTTTCAGTCTATTATAATAGAAAGTGAGTCAGGCCATTGTTTGACTGTCAGAAAATGTGAAGCTATTGATCAATGGTTTTAAGGCTCTTAATTGACTGAAGACCAAAAAGTCAGTTTTGGAAAACAATGAACAAAAAGAAGTAGGTGTCCTCGGGGCAACTGGTAGGTACATTCTGTCTCCAGGTTATGTTATTATCTACAAACTACACTGAACATTTGATGCTGAATTCTGCAATCATGTTTCAAAGACCCAGACAAGAGGAGTTAGTTAGTGGGTTAAGTGTAGGTCAAATGTTAACACTGATTCTCAAGGGCAAAGAGATTGATTGTCAAAACAGAATATGCTCTACTAACAAAAGTGGTTTAGGTGTTTGTCTGAATGGAAAAGAAGAGAGAGAGAGAGAGAGGACACAGTATAGGAAGGATGAACATAAGATTAAATCCTGCTGTACTCAATAGCCTACATTTCTTCAACCAATGAAGCAGCTCTCGTCTATTAAAAAGTTGCTTTGGCTTTTGACATTTGCAGAATAAATGTGAAACCTTTAAGAACTACTGAGACTGAGAATTAGGCTTCCAACATGCATAGTATTAGGAAATATTTGGAATTTAATCCTTAAATAAATACTAAGCAAAACCTTTAAAATTTTATTCTAAAACTTATTTTCCTTTCGATAATGATTTCATTATCCAAAGTAACTTCAGAACTCTTATTTTTAAGATTACCACTAAAGCTCACATATTGTTAGCTTGTGTCATAAAGAGCAACCATACATGCTCAAATTACATTATAAGGTCTACTGCTATTCTGATTTTAAATGCCATTCTCAGAAAAAATAATAATTTCAATAAACAATTTTTGGTATAAAATTTAATCTTATAACAACTGGTCAAAAGGCTGGTTGCTATAGAAACAATTAAACACAGATTTCAAGTCCTACAAAAAGTCAAAAAATGGAGTATAAAAATAATCACAACTTATCAGTTTTTAAAGAAAAGAAAACATCTATTTTATAATTGCAGGAACTAACAGAATTTATGTGCTTTCAGATCACAGAGCTGAAAAATATAATTTTAATCTGGGAATAGCAAAAAAATCATGCAAATCTTAAACCTAACAAAAAAAGTAAACTTTTAGAGGAATGTGTTGAATGAAAAAGTCTTCTTTCAACAATGTATGTGAGGGTAATAGAGATCAGTTCTTTATGTTTCCAAGAATGGACCTCTGGCATCTCTGTGAACTGAAATTACCTTTGTTAATATATGTAAGAACTATAAAAGTTAAAGAAGGGAGGAATGAAGATACATACATTTTTCCTAATTGAAAAAAAAAAGCCTATAAGTCTCCTGATATTACTCATTCAGGAAATCATCAAAAAATATATTTATATGAAAATGTTAAAGTTAATTAGTATATAATCAAATCATAGCATATTGTATTTTTGGCTACTTGAATTATGCAGAAAGTTTGACTTATAGTCACAGGAGTAATAAAATATGGCACATTTTTCTGATGTTACTGGTAGTATTCAACTTTTCTTTTATAATTTTTCAAACAATCATTTTTATTTTACATGCCAATCCCAGTTCCCTCTCCTTCTCATTCTCCCATTCCTCCCAGCTCTCCCCACCTCACTCCCCATCCATTCATTGCTCAACAAAGTCTGTTATTACATGAAGCAGGACCAAGGCCCTACTCCCTATATCTAGGTTGATCAAAGTATCCGTCCATAGGAAATGGGCTCCAAAAAGCCAGTTCATGCATCAGGGATATTCACTAGTTCCATGACCAGTGGCTCCATTAACTGCCCAAGCCACACAACTGATATCCAAATTCAGAAGGCCTAGTTTGGTCCTATGCAGGATCCCCAGAGTCAATGAGCTCCCTTGTATCCATTATGTTAGCTTGTGTCTTTTTTTAGGCAAATTGAGACCATCAATATTAAGAGATATTGATGGCCAATGGTTGTTAGTTCCTGTTATTTTTGGTTGTTTGGTGGTTGTGGTATTGTTGTGTGTTTCCCTTCTTTGGGTTTTGTTGGTATGAGATTATCTATTACATGTGTTTTTGCAGATGTAGCTAACATTTTTGGTTGGAGATTTCCTTCTATTACTTTCTGTAAGGGAGGACATGTGGATAGTTATTAACTCTGGTTTTATATAAAATATCTTATTTTCTCCATCTATACTGATTGAAAGATTTGCTGGGTATAGTAGTCTGGGCTGCCATTCATGGTCTCTTGCTGCAGAGCATCTACCTAGGGCCTTCTGACCTTTAGAATTACCAATAGGAAGTCAGGTGCAATTCTGATAGTTATGCCTTTAAATGTTATTTGGCCTTTTTCCTTGTAGTTCTTAATATTCTTTCTTTATTCTGTGTATTTAGTACTTTGATTATTATGTTGGAGAGGGTACTTTTTTTGGTCTAGTCCATTTGGTCATCTGTAAGCATTTTGCACTTTCACAAGCATGTCCTCCTTTAAGTAGGAAAAGTTTCCTTCTATTATTTTGTTAAATAATTATTATTATTTAATTATTATTATTATTAAATAAATTATTTATGTTCTTTGAGCTGGTCTACTTGTTCTCTTATTCCTATCATTGTGATCTTTGGTCTTTTCATGGTGTCCCAGATTTCCTGGATATTTTGGGTTAAGAATTTCTTGGATTAAACATTTTCTTTGATCAAAGATTCAATTTCCTCTATCTTATCTTCAATGCCTCATATTCTGTCTTCCATCTCTTTTATTCTATTGGCTATGCTTTCATTTACAGTTACTGATCATTTGCCCAGATTTTTCTTTTCCCCTGCTTTGTCTTTTCTTTATTGGCTGTATTTCAATTTTCAAGTCCTAAGCAATGTCCTTAACCTTTTTGCTTGTTTTTTCTTAGTTTTCTTTGCTTTGTTAAAATGATTTGTTCATTTTTTTTTAATTTATTGTTTGTCTTTTCCTCCATTTCTCTAAGGAAATTTTTCTTTTCCTCTTTATTGGCCTTTATCATCTTCATAAAGTTCTTTTAAAGGTTATTTTCTTCTGCTTAATCTGCATTGGGATGTTCAGGTCTTGTTGATGTAGAACAATTAGCTTCTGGTGATGGTGTCATTTTGCTTTTTTTTTAGTTTTGTTCACAGTCTGGCGTTGAACCCACAAAGATTCACCTGTGTCTGCCTCCCAAGTGCTGTGATTAAAGGCATGGCCACCACCACTCGGCTCCATATTGCTCTTTATGCTGCAAGAATATTTGTTTATTTGTTTGTTTATTTATTTAATTAGTTTTTCAAGACAGAGTTTCTTTGTGTAGCTTTGTATCCTATCTAGGAACTCACTCTGTAGACCGTATTGGGCTCAAACTCTCATAGATCCACCTGCCTCTACATTCTGAGTGCTGGGAATAAAGGCATGTGTCACCCCTGCCTGTATGTTTTTGAACATATTTTTACACTGTTGTCTACATATCTCATCTTCCAATAGATGCAGGTGGGGCCTATACTTCAGAGGGTCTCAAGCATAATTAATAAAAACTCAGAGAGAAAAATTGGGGTTCAACCTGAAGATCTGAAAAGCAAAACAGCTAGTCCCTGGCTCTTACCTTGACCTCAGTCTGAAATGGCAATCCTGCCTACTGGACTCTCAGAATGAGACTGTTTCTGAGAGCTATCTCTCCCTGACTTGTATTCTTCTCTAGGGCTGGGATTAAAAGCATGCACCACTGGGATTAAAGGCAAGCACCACCTGATTTCTACGGCAACCAGTTTGGCTATTGAGGATAAAGGAATGTGTTATTGTGGCTACTGGAATAAAGGTGTGTGTTATTGTAACCTGGTCTATAAGGCTGACCAGTGGGACTGTTTCACTCTTAGATCTTCAGACAGTCTTTATTTATTAAAATACAATTAAAATGCCACTACATTTCCCCTTTTTATCTAAAATGAAAGAAGGCTATAACTAATACAAGAAAACTATATACAATAAGTACAATGACTATATACAATATATACTGCAATAAATACATCAGCAATGTCTAGACTATTTGCATTTGGAAAATTCAGAAAAAATATTTTATGTTCATTCTACTTTGGTGAGTCCAAAATCTTATAACTAATTTGCTTTTAATCATAACTTGCTTTCTGTGTCTGGTAAACTATAACTATATAATCTTCAACTCCCTCTGAGACCCAAGAAAGAAATAATATTACTGAGTAGGCAGCAAGTACAAGTGACTTCCAAAAAATGTGAGTGATGACAGAAACACTTGGCTGCCTGGACAGTTACCCAAAGTTTCTCTGCAACACTGGGGCATCCATCTTCAACCTACAAGCCTAGCGTATTCAACAAACTATTATGTGAAGCTGGACATTTTGTGTCCGGCTTGTCTAATTAGGACAGCATAATGTCAGCAGTTGAGGCAGGGACATTTTCTTGCCCAGTGGCTTACTTTTGCCACAAAGAAAGTAAACTCTTTGAGAGCTTGTTTGGAGGTTTTAGCAGGGGAGCACAGCTACTTGTATACCCTTGACCGAAGACAGGTCCTCCTTTTTTCAGGGAAGGATGCCCTCTTTGGCTGAGCACACAGCAAAGGACACAGTCAATAAGACAAAAAGGCAGCCTACTAAATGGGAAAAGATCTTAACTAACCCCACATCAGACAAAGGTCTGATCTCCAAAATAAACAAAGAACTCAAGGAATTAGACATTAAAATTCTAAATAACCCAATTAAAAATGGAGTACTGAACAGAGAATTCTTAACAGAAGAATTTCAAGTATCCAAAAGATACTTAAGGACATGTTCAAGTTTTTTAGCAATCAGGGAGATGCAAATCAAAACAACTTTGAGATACCATCTTACACCTGTAAGAATGGCTAAGATCAAAAATGCTAATGATAGCTTATGCTGGAGAGAATGTGGAGCAAAGGGGACACACATCCATTGCTGGTGGGAATGCAAACTTGTGCAACCACTTTGGAAATCAGTATGGTGGTTTCTCAGGAAATTGGGAATCAACCTACCTCAGGATCCAGCAATACCACTCTTGCTGCAAATCATACTGCAAAAGCATTTGTGCAACTATGTTCATAGCAGCATTATTTGTAATAGCCAGAACCTGGAAACAACCTAGGTACCCTTCAATGGAAGAATGGATCAAGAAAGTGTGGAATATATACAGATTAGAATACTACTCAGTGGTTAACAAAAACAATGACATCTTGAATTTTGTATGCAAATGGATGGAAATAGAAAACACTATCCTTGGTGAGATAAACCAAACCCAAGAAGATGATTATGGTACGTACTCACTCAGTAGTGGACCCTAGCCATAAACAAAGGATATTAAGCTTATAGCTCACAAGCTTAGATAAGCCAAATAGGAAGGTGACCCCAAAGAAAAACATATATAGATCCTCCTGGAAATTGGAAGCAAACAAAATTGCATGGCAAAAGTTGGAAGCACGGGAGTGGGGACAGGGGTTGAGGTAGGGGTGAGGTTGGGTGAAGGGGAAAGGGGGAGGGAGAAGGGAGAAGGGAAGGAATGGGGAGAGCTTGGGGTTGTGGGAGGGTGAAGATGGAGGAAGGGATATTGGAGCAGGGAAGAAGATATCTACATTAAGGGATCCATTTTAGGGTGGGCAAGACACTTGGCTCTAGAGGGGATCCCAGATGTCCACGGGGATGTTCCCAGCTAGGTACTTGGGCAGCAGAGGAGAAGGTACCTGAACTAGCATTGCCCCATAGTCACATTGATGAATATCTTGATCATCACGATAGAAATTTCATCCGATGGATGGAGATAGAGACAGAGACCCACATTCACATCAGAGCAATGGACTGAGCTCCCAAGGTCCACTTGAAGAGCAGAAGATGGGAGAAGATGAGCAAGGAAGTCAGGACCACAAGGGGTTGGTTCACCCACTGAGACAGTGTGCCTGATCTAATGGGAGCTCACCAAATCAAGCTGGACCAGGACTGAATGAGCATATGATCAAACCGGAATCTCTGAATGTGGCTGCCAATGGGGGCTGACTGAGAAGCCAATGATAATGGCACTGGGACCTATCTATCTCTTCTACATGTATTGGCTTTTTGGGAACCTCGTGTATATAGATGCACACCTTCCTAGGCCAGGATGGGGGAGGGAGGGCCTTGGGCTTCCCACAGGGCTGGGTACCCTGCCCCCTCTTAAGGAAGCAGGGGGAGGGAGGAGGGTTATTGGGGGAGTGGGAGGGGATTGGGAGAAGGGTAGAAAGTGTAAATTTTTGAATGAAAAATAAAACAATATGAAAAAAATAAAATTGAAATGCCTGTGGGAAAAAATGGTTTGGATTTAGAAAAGAATAGCTGTTGTCCAACTCCAAAGGTAGCTTTGATTTTTAAGTGATTTATGCTTTTATTATGCTTAGAAGTATATATGTGTGTGTGTGTGTGTGTGTGCTTTGAAATTTTACCCTTTAGAGAATATGGTACCATAAGTTAGATTTCTTTTTGCACTAGATAGCTATCTTTTCTTCTTTAGACACCTCAAAGTCTGAGGTCTATTGACTTTTTGAAGATGAGTATTTTCCTGCAAACACTAAAGCAGAACTATGCCCCAAGCCTTTTGAAGTTTTCTAACCAACTGTATGATTATCACCTCTGTGGATGAGCTCACATTTCTCTGTCTCAAGAGGTTTCTCTTTTCAAACCAAATCTTTATTAATTTTGATGATATCCATAGCTTTTTTTTTCTCCTGTGAAAACTAGAGCAAACCCACTTCCCCAACATAGCACATCTTTTGGTTTCCATTCTGAGGTCAACACATCCTTGGAGGATGAGGCCTCTTGCTGGTTCCTGGCAGCTGAGCCCCAAAATAACCACAGAGACACTGTATTGATTAAATCACTGCTTGGCCCTTTAGCTCTAGCTTCTTATTTGCTAACTCTTACATCTGAATTTAAGCCATTTCTAGTAATCTGTGTATTGCCATGTGACTATGGCTTACTGGGTATAGTTCTGTCCAGCTACAGAGGAGCTGCATCGCTTCTCTCTGACCCTACCTCCTTTCTCCCAGCATTCACTTTAGTTTTCCCTGCATAGCTCTGTTCTTTTGCCCTTTCACAGGTCAATACAGTTTCTTTATTCATTAACCAATAAAAGCAATTCATAGACAGAAGTACCTCCCACATAATTTTTCTATTGTCCAATGTCTCTCTGCTGCTAGTGGCTTTTCCCCCATCAGCATCTCATTTCAAAGAGATTAATTTCATGAGATTAAAAACAGATGCATTCTTAGTATGGTCTAAACTGAAAGAATTGAAGAATTTGAGAATATACGTTTAATTTATAACTTCAGATATCATACTTTTAACTTCAATTTCAATTTACTACTCTCAAATAAGGTAGTGATTTATTTTATTGTTGTATATCATTTTAATTCATCTATAGCACTCCTCATTGGAACTGATTGATTAATTTTACTCTGTCCAGTCACATTAAGCTTTCATGTTTACTTGAGTTCATTGGTTGCTGAGTTAATATGTTAGATTCTTGAATATTTTCTGCAAGATAGGCTGAATTCAAAATATAGGTTCTTATTGCTTTAGCTAATTGATTTTTGTCAATCTATTGTCACATAAAACTGTGTTGCCTTCTATCAAGTACATTATAATCTCAAGTATGTAGACCTAGAACTCATATAAATCTGCCTGCATCTGTTTCCTGAGTGCTGGGATTAAGAACATATGCCACCACCACCCAGCCAGTTATATGGTCATTTTAAAACTATTGTGTATACACATGAACTTTAGAGGTTTTTTATGTTTTCTTTAGATTTCTTTGGTTTATGTTTTATAATTTCATTATAGAAGTCCTTCACTTTATTAGTTAAGGAAAACATCTTTTAAAACTACCATTTTATTTCACCTCTAACTCACAAAGTCAAATTTCTTCTGATGTTTCTTTAAGATGCTCTCTTGAGTGCTTACCATTCTGGTTTTCAATCTTCACAATTTATCAAAGTTATCAAATTTAGGAAACATCTCTGTTTTACTAACTCAGTAATTTTTCTATGAATTAATATTTCATATTGTTAATTCCTAATCTCCCTAGTGAACCAAAACAAAGTATATAGTATAATCCTTATCAAGAAATGTATACCATGCTTCTCATGTTAGATAGATGGTCTTCCTAAAGCTGTATTCCCAGTATATCTTCAGTCCCAATCTTGGAATAATGGAGAATTAAACTGGAGATTATTGCTGTTTTATCAGCCTCTAATTTAATGATCTCTTTCATTGACATAACTAAAATTTTGAATGAGTACTGAAAACCTCATGTATTCTCCTCAACTCTTGTACTATCTCATTTTCACAGAGAGATTTCATAATATTAAACAATGGAAGTAAAAAAGAATAAAACATTGCTTTATCTTCTGTTATATAACATTATGAGTATTGTTTTATGTTTTATGTGAATAAAAAAAAGCTGGACTAAAAATTCTTTCAGTAAGATGTATATGTGTGCATCTGTCACTTATTTTACATCTTTATTTCATTTATTAACTATTTATTTATTTACTTACTTTCCTACTTACTTATTACTTAGACATGGTTTCACTCTATTGTCCTCACTGACCTAGAATTTAGACATGGACCTTGAAACTCCACAGAATTATGGCCATAAACATGGCTAACACTAGCACCTCTACTATGAAACTAGATTCTCAGAAAGCTAAGGAATGGAGTGGAATCAACCACCAAAGCCACGGCTTTAATCCTAGCCATGCTGATTATTAAATTAAAGATTCATGTGCTAAGAAAAAAAGAGTTATACAGTACAGACAGATTCAGATGGGGAAAAAGCAAACTTCTAAATGGTTAACAGTGTGTTTAAAAATATACATAGACTTGGGAGAGAAAAGAAAAAGTATAGAGAAAGATCCATAAAAAAAATAGAGTAGTCAGGTATGGTAGCAATTACTTTAATCCCAGTACTTGGGAAACCTAACAGAGAAATAAGAGAACTAATGGACTTTACAGACATCTATAGAACATTCCACCCAAACAGGAAAGCATATACCTTCTTCTCAGCATCTCATGGAACCCTTTCAAAAATTGATCACATACTTGGTAACAAAGCAAACATCCACAGATACAAAAAATTGTACTAACCACCTGTGGATTATCGGATCACGATGGAATAAAATTAGAATTTAACAAAAATTCTACCCCCAGAAAGCCTACAAACTCATGGAAACTGAACAGTCAACTGCTGAACCACCCCTGGGTCAGGGAAGAAAGAAAGAAAGAAAGAAATTAAAGTCTTCCTTGAATTCAACGAAAATAAAGACACAATATACTCCAAAATATGGGACACTATGAAAGCAGTGCTAAGAGGAAAGTTCATAGCACTAAGTGCCCACATTAAAAGAATGGAGAAAGCTCATATTAGAGACTTAACAACACAGCTGAAAGCTCTAGAAAAAAAAAGAAGCAGACTCAACCAGGAGGAGAAGAAGACTGGAAATAATCAAACTGAAGGCTGAAATCAACAAAATACAGATACAGAAAACAATCCAAAGAATCAAAGAAAAAAAGAGCTGGTTCTTTGAGAAAATCAACAAGACTGACAAACCCCTATCCAAACTAAACAAAAGCCAGAGAGAGAGAACATGCAAATTAACAAGATCAGAAATAAAAATGGGGACGTAACAGCAGACACTGAGGAAATTCAGAGAATCAGTAGGTATTTCTATAAAAGCCTATATGCCACAAAGTTGGAAAATATAAAAGAGATGGACATTTTTTAGATAAGTACCACATTCCAAAATTAAATCAAGACCTGGTGAACAATTTAAATAGACCTATAAGTCATGAGGAAATAGAAGCTGCCATAAAAAACCTCCCAACCAAAAAAAGCCCAGGACCAGATGGTTTTAATGCAGAATTATACCAGAACTTCCAAGAAGAGCTGATACTCCTTAATGTGTTTCACATAATAGAAACAAAAGAGTCATTGTCAAACTCTTTTTATGAAGCTACAGTTACCCTGATACCAAAACCACACAAAACCCCAACTAAGAAAGAGAATAACAGATCAATCTCACTCATGAAAATTGATGCAAAAATTCTCAATAAAATACTGGCAAACAGAATCCAAGAACACATAAAAAAAAAATCATCCATTATGATCAAGTAGGCTTCATCCCAGAGATGCAGGGCCGGTTCAACATACAAAAATCTATCAATGTAATCCATCATATAAATAAACTGAAAGAAAAAATATGATCATTTCATTAGATACTGAAAAAACATTTGACAAATTTCAACACCACTTTATGATAAAGGTCTTGGAGAGATTAGGTATACAAAGATCATATCTAAATATAATAAAAGCAATATACAGCAAGCCAAGAGCTAAAGTCAAATTAAATGGAGAGAAACTCAAAGCGATTCCACTAAAATCAGGAACAAGACAGGGCTGTCCACTCTCCCCATATATCTTTAATATAGTGCTTGAAGTTCTAGCAATAGCTATAAGACAGAATAAGGAGATCTTGGGGATTCGAATTGGAAAGGAAGAAGTCAAACTTTCGTTATTTGCAGATGATATGATAGTGTACATAAGTGACCCCAAAAACTCTACTAAAGAACTTCTACAGCTGATGAATACCTTCAGTGATGTGGCAGGATACAAGACCAACTCAAAAAAATCAGTAGCCCTCGGTTCTCAAAAAGTTAATACATGCAGAAGAGATAGGTCCTGGTGTCATTGTTTGTGGGTTCTCCATCTGCCAACTTTCGCCGCCACATTCAGAGAGTCTGGTTTGATCATATGCTCATTCAGTCCCAGTCCATGTGGATTGGTGCGCTCCCATTAGTTCAGGCACACTGTCTCAGTAGGTGGACCAGCCCCTCACGGTCCTAACTTCCTAACTCATCTTCTCCCACCTTCTGCTCTTCACCTGCACCTTGGGGGCTCAAACCATTGCTCTGATGTGAATGTGGGTCTCTGTCTCTATCTCCATCCATCGGATGAAGTTTCTCCCACCTCTATCCCCGCCCCTGGCTTCCAACTTTTGCTTGATGATCCTGTTTGCTTCCAACTTCCAGGAGGTTCTCTGTATGCTTTCTTTGGGTTCACCTAGGTATTCAGCTTCTCTGGGCTTGCGAGCTAAGTGCTTGGTGACCTTTATTTTATAGCTAGGGTCCACTAATGAGTGAGTACATACCATAATCA